>PVIA01006587.1:14634-48492 GCA_004024845.1 Tonatia bakeri | reverse complement strand
GGGGGGGGGAGAGTGATTTGTGTTCCACTAAATAAGTGTATTCATTGGTTGATTCTTGTATGTGCCCTGACCAGGGATTGAACCCACAACGTTGGTGTATCGGGAAAATACTCTAACCAACCGAGCTACCGGCCAGGGCCAAGCTACAGGACTTTCTGATGACAGCTGTGTGAGGAAGCAGCCTGACCTCCCCGCCTCTGTCCTCCTTGTCTTGGGCTGGAATGTGGGGTCACCTGGATGACAAGACCCTAAGGAATGACAGGGCAAGACGAGGGAAGGAATCTGGGCGTCCAGACAAGCTCTTGGCGTTTTCCCTGGCTCCTTGTCCGTGTCATACGAGCAAAATGAAACTCTCTTCTCAGCTGCACTTTTGTCTGTGATAGCATCTCAGCTCGCACCTTAACCCACACACGGTCATTTGTCACTCTCATTGCTGTCCCATTGTCACCCCCTGCAGCCCCCAAAGGCCTCTCGTTCACCCTTTGTCCCCTGTTCACCAAAGCCCTTTCCTAAATTTTCCTTTGCAAAACTGAGATAGCATTTTTTTTAAAAAAGAGATTTAAAAAAAAGACAGAGACCTGAAAACAAAGAGAAGTCAAAGCAGAAATCAAACCCGGGGAGCTAAGCGGAAACCAGTTTGGTTTCTGTCCCGGAGACCTCGCCCCACCACAGCCACGACCAGGACAGGCCCGCAGGGGGTTCTGCCCGCAGGGCTGGAGATCTCGAGGCTGTGAAATTTGAATGGATAATCTCAGAAAGTGATACAATTATAAATGTTGCAAATTTTACATGTTGGTGGCACGTGCACTCCTTGAGCCACACAGAAACAAAGGGCCTTCCAGAGGCCCTTGTCGCTGACACCCGCTTTGTGACTCCCAGGTGGGAAATCCAAGTCTCTTGCCCCGCGTTTCAGGCCCCGGCCCGAGGCGGCCGGAATGCCAGTTAGAGCTCCGTGTCCTCCGACCATCGGTGGTGACTCATTCCTTCCTCACCTCACCTTCCGAATTTCTAACTGGTACAGCTTTGTGGCCACTGGATGGAGTTTCTTGCTCCCTAACCCTCTGACTGCTTCTGTCCCGCTAACATCATTTCGAGCCTTCTGTCACCTGCCCTCTCTGGCCCGGGCTCCTGGTTGTGCCGTTTGGCCGAGACCAGGGAAGTTTCCTCTAGCTTCCCGGAACCCTTCTTCTTACTTCTAGGTTCGGTTCAGAGTGACTTGTGTTAACCTCAGGCCATGCTGGGACTCTGGTGATGAATACCACAGATAATCTGTGACCCTGAATTTCCTAGAGTTCTGTGGGGATTTGACGTGTATAAATCCCAATGTGTCCCAATGGCTTCATTAATATAATATCCTTCCACGGGAAGACAGGGAGGCAGGTAATAGTAAAGGAGCGTCTGCTGTGCCCTACGTATCTTCCCATTTGCTTTATTTTATTTTTTAATATATTTTATTGATTATGCAATTACAGTTGTCCCATTATCTTCCCTTCATTCCCCTCTACCCTGCACACCCTCTCCCACCCACGTTGCCCCCTTTAGTACATGTCCATGTGTCATAAGTTCTTTAGCTTCTACATTTCCCATACTATTCTTGCCCTCCCCATGTCTATTTTCTACCTACCATCTATGCTACTTATTCTCTGTACCTTTTCCCCCTCTCTCCCCACCCCACTCCCCTGTTGCTAACCCTCCATGTGATCTCCATTTCTGTGGTTCTGTTCCTGTTCTAGTTGTTTGCTTAGTTTCTTTTTGTTTTTGTTTTAGGTGTGGTTGTTAATAATTGTGAGTTTGCTGTCATTTTACAATACATGTTTTTGTCCTCTTTTTCTTAGGTAAGTCCCTTTAACATTTCATAAAATAAGGGCTTGGTGATGATGAACTCCTTTAACTTGACCTTATCTGGGAAGCACCTTATCTGCCCTTCCATTCTAAATGAAAGCTTTGCTGGATAGAGCAATCTTGGATGTAGGTCCTTGCCTTTCATGACTTGGAATACTTCTTTCCAGCTCCTTCTTGCCTGTAAGGTGTCTTTTGAGAAATCAGCTGACAGTCTGATGGGAACTCCTTTGTAGGTTACTGTCCCCTTATCTCTTGCTGCTTCTAGGATTCTCTCCTTCATTTTTGCCTTGGCTATTGTAATTGTGATGTGCCTTGGCGTGTTCCTCCTTGGGTCCAACCTCTTTGGGACTCTCTGAGCTTCCTGGACTTCCTGAAAGTCTATTTCCCTTGCCAGATTGGGGAAGTTCTCCTTTATTATTTGTTCGAGTAAGTTTTCCACTTGTTGCTCTTCCTCTTCTTCTTCTGGTACCCCTATAATTCGGATGTTGGAATGTTTAAAGATGTCCTGGAGGTTCCTAAGCCTCTCCCCATTTTTTTTGAATTCTTGTTTCTTCATTCTTTTCTGTTTGGTTGTTTCTTTCTTCCTTCTGGTCCACTCCATTGATTAGAGTCCAAGTTTTCTTCCCATCACTATTGGTTCCCTGTGCATTTTCCTTCATTTCACTTAGCGTAGCCTGCATTTTTTCCTTTAATTTGTGGCCAAATTCAACCAATTCTGTGAGCATCCTGATCAGCAGTGCTTTGAACTGTGCATCTGATAGGTTGGCTATCTCTTGGCCACTTAGTTTTATTTGCTGTGGAGCTTTGATCTGTTCTTCCATTTGGGCTATTTTTTGGGGGGGGTGGTGTCTGGTTGCACCTGTTACATATGAGGGGTGGAGCCTTAGGTGTTCACCAGGGCGGGGCAGCCCAGTCCCTGGGTTGTGACGTTGTATGTGGGGTCAGGGTCCGGGAGGGAACAACGGCGCTTGCTCCACTCTCCCTTGGACTTCAGTCCTTTCTGCCGCTTCCCCCAAGCAAACTGGGCCTTTCTGGTGCTGGTTCCTGGGTGGGTGGGCTTGTGTATGTTCTAGGACCCTGTGGGTCTCTCCAATGACCTCTCCTGTGAGGCTGGGAGTCTCTCCCTGCGCCTCAATCCCACAGGTGTTTTCAATCAATCAGTGCCCGAGGCTCTATTTCCTGGCGCTGGGGCCCTGGGTTGTGCCCAGTGACTTGCTTCACAATTGCCACCTTGCTGGGTCTTCTGGTTGCCACCCCATGCCCGGGGTCTACCTGCTGCCACCTGCATGCCAAGGGTCCATCCACTGCAGTCTTGTACTCGGAATGCCTTATGTGCCCAGGATGCCTTACATGCCCCATCCCACTGCTCTTTGTGCTGCGACCCCTCTCCGCCCAGCTGCCCGACTCCACCCTTCCTACCGGTCTGGATGAACGTGTCTATTTTAACTCCTTGGTTGTCCAACTTCCATACAGTTCAATTTTCTGTCAGTTCTGGTTGTTATTCTGTTTCTAAATTGTTGTTGTCCCTATCTTGGTTGT
This sequence comes from Tonatia bakeri, assembly GCA_004024845.1. NCBI lineage: Eukaryota > Metazoa > Chordata > Mammalia > Chiroptera > Phyllostomidae > Tonatia > Tonatia bakeri. The sequence goes on along the minus strand of PVIA01006587.1, from coordinate 45,111 downwards.
GCGAGGAGGCACAGTGTGTCTACCTATGCCTCCATCTTGGCCGGAAGTCCCCCATTTGCTTTCTCATCTAGCTGCAAGATAATATGATAGCAGGTGAGACAGCAGTGCCCAGGGAGGTAAAGGGCCTTGTCTAACACCACACAGCCAGTAAGTGGTGGGGCTGGGATTTGAACTGAGGTCTCTCGGACTTCAGGGCCTGGGCTCTTCCCTTCACATGGTCTCTAAACAATGCACATAGACACTGGGTATTGAGGAGGAGTATTTGGTCAGAGATGCAAGAGGATAGAAAGGTCACGTGAGGGCGGGCTCCGATTGTGGAGGAGCGAGGTGGAGGAAAGAGATGAGGGAGGAGGAAGGTGGTAGATGGACTAGCTGATGGGGGAGGGAGGTGATGGGAGGGTCAAAGGGTTTGTGCTTTGACAAGGGATTTGGGATTCCAAGCCTGGAGCTCTTTTTCCACACGGTGCCTCGCTGGAAACACCTCGCATCCCCACTCGGGATGAGCTCACTCTTCTGTTGGCACCGAACTCACCTTTCATCTCGGCCCTGGCGGGGATGCACCGACATTTCTGCAGGAGGAATAAGCAATAACAGGAATCTCATTTTTCTCCCTAAAATAATACCTCTCTGTTCTGCCAGGAAGCGGAGGGCTGTCTCTGCCAGCAGTCCCGAGGGAAGCCCCTTCTCAATCGGGCAGGATTCGTCAGATGCCGGCTTCCCAGGGGCCCCCAGCGGGCCAGGCAGCCCTTGGGTGACCTTGAGCTCCTTGAGACTCCCGAAGACATTCTCAGCCCTGGAGGGTCACTCACCTCCATGTCGCCAACCCAGGCTCTCGGGCACAAAGGGACACTGCTTTCGCCAGCGTGGGCCCCAGGATCCTGTAGCCTGCAGCTTCCTTGGCACCTCCCTAGGACCTAAGCAATTTCCTACAAGGAAAACATTGTTGGAAAAACCATTTTGAACAGGAAGAATTTAATTTTTCTGCAACAGGCTTTTCCCCTTAAAAAAAAAAAAAAGAGTCCTCATTTACCTAAAGGTCTGAACGCCTGGAAATTTCTTCCCTCTGCGCACATTACCCACTTCCTGGCTGCAGAGACGGAAGGACTCAGAGAATTTAGAGGATATTAAACAGATTCATAATGGACCCAGCAGTATAAACATGTCTCAAGTGCAGACAGAAATGCCACGAGTTCCTATTTGGTTTAATGTAAAACATACACCCTTTGTGTCTGTGTTCCCATTCCACAAATAAACAAGGTGAGGAGATGGACTCTGCAGTCGTCCCCGGGGAGCCAGGTGCCTTCGTTCCTTGCAGTTTCCAGGCCTCTCCTGCCCACAAACAGCTCGGAAAAGAACGCTTAATGTAGCCTTGCAGACCACTGCCAAAAAGCAGAGCAAATGGGAGAGGCCGGCCAAATGGTCTGCAGCCGTTCCCACCCTCTGCGGTGATTCCTGCCCTTAGGGGCTCCAGGCTCCTGGGAGGGTGTTCCCAGCAGAATGGTCTGGGCACTGGGAGTCCTGTGTTCAAATCCCGCCTCTGCCCCCACTGCCCACAGGCTGTGGGATCCCAGGCAACTGGTGGCACCTTTCTGTGCCCCAGCTGGAACTCTTCGTCTGTGAAATGGGGTGACAGTCCCAGACCTATGTATCTCACCATGTGCTGACAAGCACCCCGTGAGACAAGGTGGGTCAGCACCCTTAATTAAGATGATGTATTAATAAGTGATCTCAGGAATGGCTGTTTTCCCATTTTAATTCACAGTCTTTCCTCCCATGGATTCTTTCGGACCCAGAGGCGGAGGGACGTGTCGCTGTTAGAAAGTGTAAACACGTTGAGGCAGGCTTATTGGCTCAAGCGCCAAGATGACTAATTTGGCCCCGTCACTAGTTTGGGGTGGGGAAGGCCAGTGGCTCCACTGGCGGTTCAGTCAAAATGCACCGCCTGGTGGCTCCAGCACCTGCCGGACAGAGGAGGGCGACGCTCGAGGGATTGGGGGGTGGTGCAGCTGGCCTGCCTGGGCCCGGCCATGAGACACAGGGCAACCCCCCATGCCTCCTCTGTCCTGGGTTCTTCATCAGCGGAAGGCAGGATAAGGGAAGCCACCCCAAAGAGAACTGGGAAGATGACATGATACACCTTGGACAGCACCGGCCCCTCACAACTGCTCGGCCACTGTGAGCTACCACGTGTGTCAGGGGAACTTGGCATCAACAGTGAAAAGTTTCTAGAGAATAAGAGAAATTCTTCAGATCAGAAAACCAGAGCCCTAACTGGGACATGATCCCCTGAAGGTCATACAAGTTCAACGAGCACGTGACGGACACTTTCTAGGTGCCATGGTCACAGGGACGAGTCTGGGCACAGTGCTAAGTGTGTCTTGCACTTTATCTAATGAAGTCCTCCCCACCACTCTGTGAGGGAGACACCATGACCCCCCTTTGACAGACGAGTGAACTGAGGCTCAGAGGGAAGGGAGTTTGCCTGAGCTCAGACAGCTGGCAGCTGGGATTAGCAGAGCTGGTCATAGGTCTGAGATCTTGGAGTCCACCTTCTTTGTTCCCAAACGCTCACCACACCCCCTACCCTGCCGCCCCAGCCAGGCCCAGGAGCCTGATTCCTGACCCTCAGTCCAGACTCCAGTCCTCTTGTTCTGCTCCCTGTGGCCTCTTCCTGTCTACTCCAGGCTCACTGGGTGTGGGAGGTGGGGCAGGACAGCTTCGCGCCCAGCCTGGGGCCTGCATCTCCTGTCTGGGTGGGTGTCCCCATTCTTTTCAAATGTCCTCGTCCATTTTTCACTGAGCTTGGAGCACTCCCTGTTCCCCACCCCCACCCCCCGAAGTTCTTGGCCATGCTCTTGTCTAAGGCTCTAAGGATCCTCTGTCATCAGACAATAAATTACAAGCCCCTGAGTCTTCCAGAGATGTGGGAAGGGAGATGCTTAGTGGCACTGTAGCCTGAACAGACTTTGGACCCTCCTCAAGAGCTCCTGGCGTCCTGGCTTTTCTGTCCCCACAGGCCACTCTCCCACTTCTCTGACCAGCTGGCGTGTAAGTGAGACACATTCTTCCCGAGGAAAATTAAAAAAGAAAAAAAAGAAGAAGAAGAGAATCAGAGGGGAGGGCAGAAATTACCCAAAGTAATCCCTCTACTCACCATCACCTTGGAGTTTAGAGCAAAAGGGGGTCCCTGACCTGAGCGGTCAGCTTCCTCTGACCACACCCCTCTCCATAGGGCGGGCAGCATGTGGGGCCAAGGGGATGAGTCCACCTGCAGCCAATGCCCCCTTCCAACCACGCTGGGTGTACCTGGGACCCAGAAATTTCCAAGTCTTCTTCCAGGATCTGCACGGGCCTCTTTTCTGAATCCATCCTACCCAGATGCCCCCTGCCTGTGCACCTCTAAGTCCAGAGCGGTGTGTGAGTGTGTGAGCCATCAGGGCTGGGCTGTCCTTGGGCATCTGCACTCAGGCCCTTGCTCTGCAGGATGGAGCTGGTGGTGGGAAGAGAGGGGGGCGTGGGCGGTGGGCATGAGAGCCAGAGTCTGGCTCCACAATGTCATGGTGTTCCATGCTGAGCTCCAGGGAGTCCAGGAACTCTGAATTTGGACCTGGCCTTCCAGATTGTTATTATGGAATATTTGTCAAGGTTGGAAGGTAAAACACATTTAAGAGTGAAACTTGATTTTTAGCTTGCGTTCAGACACAGGCAGGTAAACAAACGTCTATTCTTGCCCCAGGCACTGCAACTAGTAGGAGTGGGCCTGGTTTCCGAAGCCCCTCTCATCCCCCCACTGCCCTGACCTTGTCTGGTCATGTCAGTAATCCTATGGGCTGGGTCTGACCATTTTCACTCACAAATGAAGACCCTGAGGCTCAGGGAGATTAAGACACTCGCCTGAGTCAGCAGAGCTGCGGAGCGGCAGAACTTGGACAGGGAATCAAACCCTCCGAACCTTTGTTTGCCTTTCCCTATTCCCTGGACCCTCTTCCTGCTGCGGGGAGCCCCTTCTCCTTTAGGAGGCAGTGGCTTGCTCCTCTGAGGGTGCCCGGGCCCAGTGGTCCGCCCGGTGGGGGGGCACACATAGGCCGGGAGGGTAACAGAACAGACTTGCCCCAGCAGGGGAGACACTAAACGGGTGGACGGAGAAGAACGTCTACTTAGAAGAAGGAAATACGAGACCCTTGTCACCTGTCAGGTTGGTAGTTCCAGACAGCTCCTATTTCACAAAACCATAACCTCATCAAGCTCCCCCTGCCCCCTGCAGGCTCCCCTCTCCCAACCAACTTCGAGTTTTCCATTGTAGCGAGGGGAAGAAATGCGGCTCTAATCCTTTGTTCCATGATTTCATCTCCTTCTCTCTCCTCCCCGGGGGCTCCAGGAAAACAGTTGGAGGAGGGAAGATGGGGCAGGGAGGGGGGCCAGCACTCTGTTCATGGTAGGTCGGGCGGGCGGGGGTCATCCTGGGCTTTGGGCAGGAGGGAAGGGAGCTGGAAACCTGGGAGACGTCCACGAGGCCACCCTCCGCAGCTCTTCAGCCCAGCCCTCAGCCCTCCACCCCGCTGATTTCAGCCCCTTGTCTGTGTCCCAGAGATCCACCTCGAAGACGCTCGCTGCCCATGTGCAGCACTCTCCGTTTCTCGTGGGATTTTGCAATGGTTGCCTCAGTGACGCCAGTGCTGCCCACCTTGGGCCCGCCCTCCATGCAACTGCCCGAGTGAGCCACCAGATCATCCCTCAGGATAAACAGCCAAGGCTCCCCTGTGGTGCTCAAGGCCCCCCTGTCCTCTCCTGGCTTCCTCTCCCACCTGGGCTGTCACAGTGTCTGCTTGGCACCACTCGGTTCAGCCACCCTGCTATCCTTCCCCTTCACTCCTCCGAGAAGCCTTCCTTCTCTGTCTCTCTCTCTCTCTTTCTCTCTCTCGCTGGACCAACCACTTCTCCCAGGGGCTCCTACAGTCCTTTCTGCTTATCTCTAGCGTGTACTTAGCATAAAAAAGAAATCCATTTGTTTCTCACCCACTAAGGCCACGGAGGGAGGGACCTTCTCCACATTCTTACCTTTTGCTTTCCCAGCCCCTAGCAAAACTGTCGGTCAGCCAGCCCTACCCCCCATCCCATGTGCTCCAGGGAAGCCATCTACTCCCAGCCCTTGGTCTCTCATCCGCCTTCTCCCCGTTCTTCCTGCTGCCAGACTCGACCCACGACAGAGCCCTTCTTTCCTTCCATTTGCAGGTGGCAGATGAAGGGACACACATCAGCTTTTGCTTCCCCCCAAACCAAAATCCTGTGGAAACAAGCCACTTTTTAACTTTTTAAAGCAAAACCCCACAAGAACAAGGACACGAGAAGAGGAAATAATACACAACAAAAAAAAAAACTCAGTCTCACATCAGCCTTGGGGAAAGCTGAGAACCAGTCAGATTTTCACTGCCCAAATTTTGGGAGTGGTGGCTTTGGGGACCTCAGGAACCTCTGGGGAGATGGGTGAGCACTCCATTAAAGCACATTGGTCGGAAATGGGAGAAACAGTCCCAGGCCCCTCCCATACTCTGAAGAGCTAAGGGCATAGGGCTTCCCAGGGCCTTGAACAGGCTGATGGGCAGTGCACATGGAATCCAGGAGAGGGATTCAGGAGGCAGCATTTTATGAACATATTTATTCTCAAAACACTTTTCCCCACCTTTCACCACCTTGAGGCTGTATCGGGGGCGATACTTTTTAAAACCCGCCCGTGGCTGGGAGCGCACACAAGAGGTTATTCCAAGTCACGCTGGAGCAAACCTTTTCACTCTGCACCACGTAAGTTTTCAGAATGCCACGATGTGGCTGGGGTTCGTATGCTGAGAGACGGCCGCCACAATGAGCTTAGCCATTGCCCATGTTTCATATGGAGGCAAAAAAGGAAAGAAAGAAATGTGGTTTTTTCCCCTTGTGATGAGAACTTTTAGGATCTACCCTCTGTCGTGTGTGTGTGTGTGTGTGTGTGTGTGTGTGTGTGTGTATGTGTGTGTTCCTTGCTGCTGAGCTGGCTCTGACTGCTGGAGACCCCGTGAATAAGCACCGTCCGCACTGTCCTCACAGCCCCGCCCAGCCCCTGTCGACTCGTGTCTGGGGCTTCTGTTAGGGAGCGAACCCACCCATATTCTCTTCCTCTCTTCCTGCTGCCTTCTATTTTCCCAGCATCACTCTCGCTCCCAAAGAACCTGCCTTCTCACCAGGCGCCCGAGTAACACAGCCTCAGTTTAGTCACTTTTGCCCCCAGCGACGTTTCAGGCTTCATTTGCTCCAGGACCCACTTGCTGGTCTTCCTGGTGGTTCAGGGAACCACAGAGCTCTCCCCCAGCGCCAACTTCCACCTGTACCAGCGTCAGCTGTAGTCGCCGTGTTGTATGTTTCCACGTGTTTAGTATTGGGTTTATTACTATTTCTAGAAAGAGGGCTCTGAACTGGAGTTCGTGGGGGATCACCCTGAGGCATGTTCTATATTATCTCTGACCGATAAAAGTAGAGTCACCTGTGATTCTAAATTTTTAGTGGCCCCATTTAAAAAAAAACAACTAAACCGGTAGAATTAATTCTAATAATATATATTTTATTGAACACAATATAACAAAAATATCATTTCAATGTGTAAACAATAAAATAAATTATTAACGAGATATCAGACATTCTTTTTTCGGTACTTAGTCTTTGAATTGGTGTGTGTTTCACACACGTATATCAATCAGACTAGCCGTATTTCAAGGGCTCAGTAGCTGCACGTGGCCAGTGGTAGATCATTGGACAGAGCAATCCATACGGTCCCCAGGGTCCCTTGTGCAATTGTCAGGGAAAATGGGTTCCCTCAAAGGGAATGACGGGAGGAACACCCCTGGGTCCCCCTCACCCTGTCTCATGTATCCAGCAAGAGGAGCGAACCAGGTCTCTTGGAAGGAGGGGGGAAAGGCAAAAATATCTCCCATCTGTTGAGTATTAACCTCTGAACCATTTAGCCAAACATTGGCTTCTCTCGTCATTTGATAAGGTGTATCCAGCAAAGGGAGATGAGGAAACTGGGAGGTTATTCTTTAAAATTACATCAGCAGGGGGTTCATTTCTGCCGCAGAGCTCGGAGGGGCCCGCCTGGGCCGTCACATCAGCAGCAGCACACTCAAGGACAGATCTGAATGCTTTCCTCTGCCTGGGCGTCCAGGCATTCACAGCGATGTAAAAAATTTTTAAAAAAGCAAGAGGGATTTGAAAATAAAGCCCATCTGCAGCAGGCTGCCTGCCCTGAGCCCGGGCTGCAGCAAGGGCGATTACGGGGGAAGGAATGGTTTGTGTCACCATCACACGGAAATGTCCGACGACTTTTCTGCAGAGAACGACACCTCTCAGTCTTCCAGACACTCTGTGTGCAGACTTCCGGAGCTGTCGGGGACCTCCACGGCCATCCTGACCGCCCCGTGCCCCCTCAAGTCAGGTTTCTTGGCGAGATGGGCCAGTGAGCAGTCTAGACAGATACGGACCTGTATGGTTGGCCGGCCGGCTTCCGCTGGCAGACCTGACCTGTTGAGAGGACGTCAGGCCCTGGACAGAAGGGTGCGAGCCCAGGATTTGGCTGCTGTCTCTGGTCCAGCCCTCCCTCCTGTCCTTCTCCTGACCTCCCACTGATGGGAACAGGTTATCAGCTCCCCAGGCCCCCACCCTTCCCTGGCCCCCACCCAGGCTCCTGTGAGGTGAACTGAGCCACGGAGGGAGTCAGGGATCTGTCCGGAATGAATGGCTTGTGTGGCACACTGAACCACTCCCTTCTCTCTGGGCCTCCATTTCCTTGTGGGTCAAAAGAGCTGGGTGAGATGACCTCTGGGATCCTGTCTACGCTGCCCGAGGTGGTGTTCGTTCACGGGATCCCCGCAGCGGGGAAGGAGAACGCCCTCTCTGCTTCTCCCAGGGACTCACAGCTGTGTGTCAGAAGCCCTCTCCACCAGCCTGTCCGGACTTGTCTCCCTCAGGCTTCCGTCCTTGGCTCCAGAGCCAGTGAGGTCTCACCAGCCTCCTCCCCTGGACTCACTGGTCTTGTATCTCATACGTCCCTTCTTCCCGGGGGAAAGAGCAAGGCAATCCACTCTTCCTGAGCATGGACTGAGCCCAAGCCCCGGGCTGGGCCCTTTCATACACATTAGCCTATTTGATGTTTGTAGTCAGAACTATGGCCGAGTCTCATTGCAGATCAGGAAACTGAGGCTCAGAAACTGTGGTTTGGCCAAGCTCCCACACTAGGAATTGGCAGAGCCAGGATTCAGACCAGATTGGTTCAACTCTAAAGGCCAGATTCTTTCCATCGCATGTACGAACACCTTCCCGAGTCACATGGTCATTGGGTCCTTCCCGAGCAAGGCTCCTGGCTCCTCGAGGGTGGGGGAGGCGGACGGTAGAGCAGACACCTCATGGAGTCTCGCTCCAAAGATCTGACCCTGGGGCAGACAGAGGAAGAGGCGGGGAAGTGCTCGAGGCTCAGAAACTGTCCAGGTTGTGGCAATAATTCACTTGAGCCCAAGGCTTCCTGCGTGACTTCACACTGATTCCAAGCCGCATCTCAGGTCACGTCCAGCTTGGTTGACCAGCTAGGCTCGCTAGAGAGAGCTCTGTAGGAGGTCCTACACAACAGCCCAAGTGACACAACGCAGGGTGACATCATTGCCAGCACAGAGTAGATGCTTGACCTTGGGCAAGTTCCAACAAGCATCTGCATAATGGGCGTAAGGTCCCCACCCAGCCCACCAGGCGGCAACAGTGAAAAGACTTCACTGGCTTTGATGCAAAAAAAACACATTTTTCTTACTCTCTCACAGTGGTACCTGGAGCACGTGCCGCCAAGGACTTGTCGGGTGTACTCATATCCTAGTCTTTGACTCTGGGCAGCCCGTTAGAATTTCCTGAATATTTCCACATTTCATATTATCTTTTCACTCTCCCAACAGACCTTTCAGAAAGCAGAACTGCCCTTGATCTTGGCCCTAGTTTATAGAGAGGGAAACTGAGTCCCATCTTTTATGGTCCCCAGCTGGCTGAGGAGTTGGGGTGTTTTTGCTGACAACTTTCTGTCTTCTTGTCATGTGGAGAGGAGAGGCCTGTCGGGGCAGATCAGCAGTCAGCTGTGGTCCAGATGTGGCGGCCTGGAGGGCCACAGAGGAGGCGGGTGGGTGGGAACATCCTCCCACTTCCTCCCTGGAAGACAAACGGCTTGGGGGCCACAGGAGGCTCTGAGGCTGTGGCTGGATCGGGAACCCCCCCGGAGCCTCCGTCAGGTGGGAGCTGCGCTTGTCTTGAAAACAGCTCCTCCATGGGAGCTGGCTACTTGGAAGATGGAACCAGAGGATGGAGGCTCAGCTAGCTGCCTCCCCTTCCCCTGACAACACAGCTCCCTAAACAAATTTGTTCAGGCCCTGGGGCCTGAGGCCCACCCTGGGCTCAGCAAAGGAGGGCATGCTGAAAGAGGGCGCCATATTGGCCAGCATTCTGTGTTTGCTTTTGGGGGACAGCATTCCAGACTCTCTCCTCTGGCCATGGAGTGAACACACACACACACCGAAAGGATACGCACAATACACACACTCATGCAACCACACACATGTGCACGCACACCTGTGCACACACATGTATAAACTTGTAGGTACATTCTCACCTCCCGGGAGCAGCCGTGAGTTCCCTCAAGCCCTGAGAGCTCCCTTAAGCCCCCCACAAGGCAGGAAGGAAGCTGGGTGTCATATATCACTTCTCCCCAAGCAGGCAGTGTCCTCTCTGCCCAAAGGAGGGAGGGGTGGGGGTCGGCCGCTGTGAACTGGTCTCGGGAAGGAGCCCCTCCGGCCCATATTTCACAGACACCCCAGACAGAGCCCGCTGTCAGGAGCGCTGTCTAACTTCCTCCCCCGCCTGCCGGCCCGGATCCCCCCAACAAAGAGGGGCATTGTGTCCTCTCCCCACCCCTGGCATCTGCTCCGCAGAGATCCGCCCGGGACGCACAGAGGGGATTTGGGGGATGAAGGTGCATCCTGCACCGCAGCCCCTGAAGGGCCACAAATTCTGGGGCTTAAAGAGCCTGGGCCAGTCCATGGGGTCCCCGAGTCTCCCAGGCCTCGGCTGCCCTAGCAACCCCATCCTCCCAGCCGTCCTCTCGGCCCCTCCAAGGCGCTGGAATAGCTTCTCCTTGGGGAAGAGGAGGGTGAGGAAAACATTTGAAGGGTAGTGGCTGAGGATGAAGAGTCATTTTAAGGGGACTGGGCCTCCCCATCATCTCCCAGAAGAAACATGGCCTCTGCTCTTGGCCCCCCCTTCTGGTGGGGACTTGTGGGTGGCCAGGTTGCCACCAGGGCAGCCGCTGGGAAGAGGCAGTGTGCCTGGTTTTCCCTGCTCCCAAGTTTTCACAGGTTGGGGGAGGCCATTCTGGGCAGGGCAGGTGGGGTCCCAGGGGCAGGCTGAGGGGAGGCAGAATGAAGGGAGGGTGGGCTGGCAAGAGAGGACTAGGGGTTGAGAGCCACTGCAAGGCTTCCTGGGGGAATTCTGTCCAGTAGTGTCCTCGGCAGCCACTTTCCGACTCTGTCCCGGGGCACCTCCGAAGTGGCTGTTCCTCTTCCCAGGTGCCAAGCCGTTAGGCCAAGATCCCGTGGAGGGTATGTGTGTGCGCTGGGGCGGGGAGAGGACATGTTTATCAACTGCAATCGCTCTCACGGGGTGTGCTTAAGGCTTTTGCGTGTGGCCACAATGTGAGAGTAGTTGGGAGTTCTGCTCCGGGCCAACGCATCGGAATCTAGCGTCCTCCAGGCCCTTGACCTTCCCCTGCTGCTGCTCAGCAGCGCTTCTTATCTGGACAGTTTGCTGCTTTGAAAACATTTTGCCCATAGTGTCTGGTTATCTTTTGTACTCAAGGTAGAGCAAGGTGTTAGAGTGCTTTGTTTTTGTACAGCAGGAAATTGGCCCAGACAGGGTGAGTGAATGGCTTGAAGTCACACAGCAAACGAATGAGAGCGGATACTGAAATCCAAGCCTCCTCCTCCTTGCTCTGTGATTTTATTGTCACTGGGTTTCAGACTCTGTGTAGAAAGAGAAGAAAACTCTGTAGAATGTGATACATTTGTGTGTGTGTGTGTGTGTGTGTGTGAGAGAGAGAGAGAGAGAGAGAGAGAGAGAGAGAGAGAAATATCTCACCCTACTGAGGGCCCACTCTGAGCCAGGACCTGCGCTAGGCACTCTGCAGACCTGACCCCATTGTCCTGGGGACAGGCTGGCTCTGTCTGCACTCACCATGCCCAGAACTTAACACATAGTTGGCACTCAAGAAATATTTTTGTGGAACGAACGAATGAATAAATCTAATTCCTCCATCAGCCTCTAAATAAAATGCAATCTCTACTTTTTAGAAGCATTTTTCAGCAAGTGTTTTGGAGCACCACAGCTTCTGCAGGTCACTGGGGGGAGGAAATTAGGCTCAGAGAAGCTGATCGACTTGACAAAAGCCACACAGCCAGTGTGTGGCAGAGCCTGTGTTGGGACCTCCGTCTGTGAGTCTCTGAAGTCCAGGCGCGTGAGTGTGTGTGTGTGTGTGTGTGTGTGTTTGTGTGTGAGAGTGGTGGGAGCTGGGGGTGGGAAGGTGATAAGGAGTAAGGATTCCGCCTCCTGCCATGAAGAACATGTTAACAGAAAACAATCGGAAAAGAGTGTTCTCCCACCAAGCCGGCGTTCAGCTCAGAAAGAGGCCGGCAGCTCCCCAGCCCGGTGTGCTGGGTGCTCCAGACAGGATCTGTGTTCCTGCAACACTGGGTTTAAATCATTAAGAAAAAAACAACAGCCACAAATAAAACCATCCTTTGCAGGCACCGGGGAAGCCTGCTGCTTGATGAAAGCCTGCAGCACATTTGTTCTATGCCGTGAGGAATTCTCTAGCGGCTTCGAATTTGCCCTCCTGGATTTTCTCAAAGCGCTGCACATCGGCTGGGTGGCGGAGGAAACCCGCCGCCGGGCTCCGGCCGACGGGAGCGCAGTCTCGGTGGCAGCCGCCCTTCCCGGGGGCCCTCAGACCCAGCCGAGTCTGCTCCCTCCCCAACAACGCTGGAGTTAAGCCCAGCCGTGGGCCCCAGCTCTGGGGACGGGCTGGAGTCCTGAGCCAGCAGCCCCAGTTAGAAAATTAATAAAGAATGAGAAGCTCTCGCAGCCAGGCCCATGGTGAGAGACGAGTTAGGTCATGTCTCTTTCTGTTCAATCGGATATTAGTCCCGACCCTGATGTCACCTTCCAGCTATTAAGCATCACCCTCAGAGACGTGGGTAAGCTGCTTGTAAGCCTCTTATCTGGTCAGGCCCTGGACGCTGTTTCTTTGCAACTGCAGGTCAAAGGGAAGAGACTCATTCAGACTTCAGACAGGGCTCAGGGCTCAGAGGGTGGGGGTGGGGTAGAGGGGGTGTGAATGACAGAGAATCTTAGTCCTGTGGCCAGAACCAGAGACAGCTTCTTTGGGCTATAGAACTAGGGTATTATTCACTGCCCTCTTTTTTAGGCAAGGGCATGGCCTGCCAGACCTGGGGGCTCTAAAGACCTGGGCTGCTTGAGGCCAGCCAGTCTAACCAGCCTCGGGGCCAGAGCTTCCCCTGTGTGGTCCACATGGCCAGCAATAGGCACTTGTGTCCTAAGAAGCCAGGCAATGCCACTAACTTAACAAATCCCCCATCCGTCCATCCGTCCATCCATCCATCCATGCCATAACTATCTACTGAGCACTCACTGTGTGCCAGGCATCGGGTTAGTAGCTGGGAATACAATGCTCAGAGAAATACGTCTCCTTTTCTTCCCTCCAGCTAGTGAAGCAGACCACAAATGAACAAGCGAACAACAAACAGAAGCATTGTGAGTTGTGATAAGGGCCACGAGGGAGCACAGACAAGGTGGGAAGGCAGAGCTGGGAGGAGAGCAGTGGCCACGGATGATGGTGGCATTCGAGAAGGGCATGGATTTGAGATACTTTTGATGATGTCTGTTCTTCAGATTGACCAGTGAGTTGACCAGAAGTTGACCAGTGAGGGCCCAGGGCCACGTGACCCAGAGAGAAGGCAACTGACAGTCGCCACATTTGGTAGTTGCCAGGGATTAATTGGCACAGGCACCCCCTGCTTGGCTGGAGATTATATAACACTTAATGGAAAACATTTCCACTCAGTGGAAGAAAGAAAGCCACCCACCAAGGGCTCTCCCGGTTACTGGAGCTGTGGTACACTGGGGGTCCAGGAAAGAGTGGATCCCTGTCCGACCCCACCTCTCTTCCTCAGGTACGAGAGCTGCAGAAAGATGTGCTACCGGCACAGGGCCTGGCCCAGGCAGGTGGGTAGAGTCCTGAAGCCTGAGCACCAGCCACTCCCCGCCCCCACCCAGGCCCTTTGACTTAGAAATGGATTCTCTCCTTGATGCACCTCTTCCTTCTCTCTGCCTCTCTCCGAGGGGCAGCCACCCGCTTGCTCGTCTGCAATGCTCTCTCAAGGATGGAGAAACCCACTCCCGGCAAGTTACATCTGAGAATTCTTGGTGGCTGGGATCCCTACCATGCCGCTGTTTCTGGGCACAGTCACTGGTTCACATCAGGGAGTCCCCAGTGGGGTGGCCTTGCTTCCCTGGTACAGATTTGCACCCCAGCAAAAGCAGAGGGTTTTTACCAACATGAGGAGCAACTGGTCCCAGCGACTGTTCACCCGGAGCTGGTGAACCTCACGCCAACGCGGAGGAGTGGGAGGAGCACAGGGAGTGTGCGAGAGAAACCGGAAAATGCTTGACCGATGGGTGAGGGCATTTAATTCCACGGCCGGACGGCCCTCAATGGGCCCTGATGCAAAGCGTCGAGGACACTCCAGGTTTCTAGTGTGAGTGAATGGGCAGGCTTTCGTGTTGCCAACTAACCTACAGTACAGGATTCAGAATGTAGGCCAAGGGGCCTCATTAGGGGAATGGAGACTTTCCCTTTGGGTATTTTGAGTTTGCGGTGCCTGGGGTCATCCAGGTAACAGAGGGCAGAAGGCAGAGGAATATGAAACCTTAAGCTCCCAGATCGGGCCCAGGGAAGGGTGGGCCTCAGGTCAGAATGCCGGGGTTCAAGTCCCAGTGTCATCGCCTGGGTGGTCGGTTTGCATGAGGTAGTGCAGCAGCAACAATGACCCCCCAAATCCCAGTGGCTTACAAGAGACTTTTATGTCCTCATTGACATATAGGGGTCTGGCAGAAGTAAGGCCCCCTTTTTTTATTACCAACTCTCTTATTACAAAATCGTAAGCATGCAATTCGGTAACATAACAATATCACACTGAAGTGCACCATATGATATTATAGGTGAAATGTTCAAATTAAAACTATAAATTATCACACCCCTATTACTACCCTACCAACCACACTTGAGCAGGCGTACCACTGAAGCAGGCGTTGCTTCTGCCGGACCCTGTATAAAGGTAAGGGGTTCTGGAACGCAGGCTCTCGGCGGAACGTGTCTCTGCCAAGTTCAGAGGGAAAAGAGCAATGACAGAGACGCGGGACGGTGCTCACACTTCTACTGAGACCCACCCAGTGCTTTTGCTCGCTTTCTGTTGGCTGGAGCAGGTCCCACGGACAAGCTGGAGTCCAGGAGGCAGGGAGGCATGCTCCCCACCCCCCCCCCCCGCTCCCCCCAGGGACAGCACCTGCCAATGGTCGTGCAGCCGCACTCCCCTCTCGGACAGGAAGGAAGAGAACTGGGCCGATCCCACGCCCCACCACCACCACTAACCGTCTGTAACACCCTGGGAGTTGAGTTTTGCCTTAATCATCTCGTCTATAAGACAGGAATACTAGTAGTGCCTCTTAGAACTGCGCCCGCCCAGCACAGCGTACGCACTGTATGATGGCAGGTGGCTGGAAGGGAGGAGGGAAGGGAGTTACTCTTTAACGGGTTCAGAGTTTCAGCTTGGGAAGATGAAGAAGTTCCGGAGAGGACCGTGTCGAAGGTTGTACCACGATGGGAAGGGACTTAATGGCCCAGAACTGTCTGCGTAAAATGGTTACAGTCGTACGTGGTGGGTGTTTTACCACAGCTGAAGGGATGCAGGTGGATGGCAGCATCTGGGGAGGGCTAGCGGAGGGGAAGGCGGTGGGCAGAAAGAGACCTCGGGAGCCAGCGGTGCGGCAGCGGCAGCGGCACTGAGAAAGGGCTCTGCGTGGGAGACGGAGAAGGAACACTCTGGGCAGACAAGGCAAACCAAGAGAGGCCAATGTCCTCTGAGCCCCCTGGACTCCAGTCAGCAGGGAGTGTTAGAGGACCTGAAGGGTCTGTTTTGCTGGGCTTTGAACCTGAACCTCCCCTTTGGCACCTTGATTTTGGTGGCTCTGCTTTCCTCTGCCAGCTCCTGATGACGTCATTCTGGTCTCTGCCCACAGCTGGCCCAGGCCGCTCCAAAGCCAGATCCCGGCCAGGTCTCCTCTGCGGGATCCCTCCCCCTTCCCTCTCCAGCCCTTCCTACTGTGTCAGTTGTTGACACCTCAGTGAGACAAATCTTTCTTGATTAAAAAGTCATAAAATAAAGGATATGTTTTCTTGTGTCATTTTCATTACTATCACGGTCTATTGCTTTAACCTGAAAAACAAAACCTCCAAACTTGTATTTTGAAAATTAGGGATGACGCCCTGGCCATGTGTCTCGGTTGTTTGAAGTGTCGTTCTATGCATCGAAGGGTTGCTGGTTCGACTCCCAGCAGGGCACGTGCCTAGGTTGTGGGTTCGATCCCTGGCTGGGGTGCCAGGCAACCAATCACCGTTTCTCTCTCACATTGATGTTTCTCCCTCTCTCTCTGTCTCTCCCTGCCTCTCTAAAATCGATGGAAATATGTCCTCAGGTGAGAAAAAAAAATTAGGTCGGCTAGTTAATGTCAAGGGTCCTTTATTAACAAGGGTTCATCTTTTGTTTACAGAAGTTCGACCGTTTGATAAGCCATAGGGCAGAGGAGTCGGAAGCTAAAATTTTACAAGGAGGGACAAAGACAATGCAGTTGTGTGTGGGAGAAAAGCATTGTTGCTGTTCCTTTATTTTCGCAATGGTTACACTCACACCCCCACGTTTGAAAGGACCTAAGGGGGGCTCCCTTGTTCTAGACGACTTCTCCCCTTTTTTGTTGCTTCTAGACATTGGCCCATCCCCGTGGGAGCATCGGAGGGTAACACTCAGAGCTGAGGTCCTAAGCTCTGCATGGAAGAAGGCTTGGGCACTCTGCTTTGTAACTGATTTTATTTCTCCGAGAGTTTTCTTACTAAGTGACTTGACCTTGCACAGTTAACTTGATGCAATCTTAAGAAAATATATGAAGTATGCCTTAGAAAAAATGACGCATGCTCTAACCGGCATCTCATTTGGCAATCATTTTCCACAACAGTCGTCCTTTGGGACGGGGAGGTGGGGTTCTCTCTACAAGTGAACGATTAAATATCCATACAAGAGATCCAAACTCCTGCTGACCTCCCTGTGCCACAGCAGCTGGTGTTGGGAGACAGGCAGGGGGTCTCTCCGAGGCTTCCGTTGCCCCAGCCTGTTTGGCCATCAGTCCTGCAGTGTCACCCCAGAGGACGTGGGCAGTCCACACATGTAAACGAAGCAGCTCCTCCCCTGATGATTTGTGGAACCCATGGGAGGGGCTCAAATGTATCCCTCGGAGAAAGAGTGACTGTTTGTTTTGTTTTGTTTTCTGCCTCCTTTTGCAGCCAGAGTCTTTCGAAAGCACAGGACACTGCAGCTGGAGAACCTTCTTCTCCAGGGTTCAGCATTTCTAGGCCCTCACCCAGCAGGCCTAGAACATAGCAAACACTTCCCAGCCCTTGAGCCTCTGGATGGTTTTGCAACACAGAAACTGTGGCTTTAAACGGAAGAGCTGCTCCATTGCTCTGGGTGCTGCTCAACAGCCCAGCCGCATTCCTGAATTGGTTTTGGAGACGCAGGTGGTGTCCTGGGTCCGTTCTCACGCCCACCCCTCCACCGCCCCCGGCGAAGCCAGTGTGAACGGGGCCGACAGGACTGCAGACGCTCACACCAGCCTGTTTTCCCGACTGTCTTCTCCCGGTGCTAATAAACCTGCCTGCCTAACAGCCAGCAGACTGGGAGACAGGGACGGTTTCTGATTTGCAGCAGCTGAATTTCTGTCCTCGACTCTCCTCACACTGGCTTCCCCTGGGGCTTTGGGACAGCTCAGGACCCCCAAACCCTCAGATATACAGCGGAAAGGAAAGGTGGTCTAGGTGTGTGCGTGCGTGTCTCAGCCATCCCTCTTCTTTAGAAGCATTAGCTTTCAGGAGTCACCAGCTGGTCCCAAGGCTCTTCTCCCTGCAGGCCAGGTGGGGTCCAGACCTGGAGGAGGCCTGGCAGGTGGGAGGAGGGTGGCGGCAGGAGGTGGGGGCAGCAGCTGAGAGACCCTGAGGAGCAGTGTCCTTGGAGTTTTCCCCCGGATTCACTCAGCTCCGGTCTGGCCGCTGGAAGATTCCACGAGAATTGTGAGAAGCAAAGGCCCTGGGGAAAGCACTGCTGAGACAGAGCAATGCTGGACAGAACTTTCTAGAAAACTTCAAGGCTCCCAGGAACGCTGGTCAGCTTCATATCCAAAGTCACTGCAAGATGTGGCGAGGCTGCCCTGGGGTAGGTGGGAGAGGGTGATGGGATTGGGGTCGGGGGAGCTGGGCAGGGGGACCAGTCCTCAGTCTTTTTTTGTCCATGGAGCATCTCACTCTGAACCTGGAGAGGCTGCAGAGTCGCCCTCCTCAGGCTCCTGCCCATGGGGGGAGACAGGCTGGCCGCCCTTCACACGCTTCCACTTCATCCTGCGGTTCTGGAACCACACTTTGACCTGGCAAGGGAAACAAAGGGGTGGGGTCACTACACGCACCGCCCCAGCAGATGCTCAAGCCAGTCGGGGTGCAGCCCCAGGGACCCCACTGCCTGCCCCTCCTCACCCCTCCGAAGGCTCCAGGGACTGAGACCCACAGGAGGACACACCTATCTGCCCCGAGGTCTGTCTTGTGTTTCCAGATTAAAAAAAAAAAAAAGCCCTAGACAGACATGAGAACAGGGTCTACAAGTCATTCTTCGCTGGCCCCGACCCCTTTCACAGGCCCAGAACAAAGGATGGCCAGCCTCACCTTTAGACACACTTATAAAGCACTGCCCAGCTTCTACTGCTCTGGTCTGCACACTGTCTCACCTGAGCTTCAGCACTACCTGAGGATAATCAGGGGTTGTGACCTGTTTTACAGGTGGAGACCCATAGAGGGTGGGAGACATGTCCCAAGGGTCACAGGGCTAGCAAGCGGGAAGAAGCGGGATTTGAATCTAAGTCTTTGGATTCTAAACCCAGTACTCTGGCAGGGTGCTGTCAGCCAAGAGCTGCTAGCACATATTAATGCTATTATCATCAGTCTTCTGTGTGGACTCTGCGTCAGAGCCTGGGCGTGGGTGGGATGCTCTGAGGGAAAGCCCACACAAAGGGCCAGGAAGTTCTTTGCAGCGTGTGCCCAGGAAGCCACTGCATACCGGAATCACCTGGAGAACGGATCAGAACTGCAGATCCCAGGCCCACACTTTATTACTGCAAAGTCACTCTCTGGAGCTCCAAAATCTGCATTTTAAAAAAGCACCTAGGGGATTCCCATGCACCCGCAAGTGGGGGAAGAACCAGATCAGAAGCTCCAGTGCTGGCTGCATGTGAGAATGACCTGGGGGGCCTTTAAAAAAACCCTCCTGCCTGCACTCCACCCTGTCCCATCAGCCACCCTCCTCAGCCATGAACATCTCGCCAGGTGATTCTCAGATGCAGCCGCGGTTCAGATCCACTGGACGGGGCAGCGAGAGAAGGAAAAGGAGACAATTCAGGGAGGGAAGGGAGAGGAGAGAGCCGAGGAAAGGAGCGATGCCCAGAAGAGGAGGGCTCCCCGGGGCTCCTACCTGCCGCTCGGAGAGATCCAGGTTGACAGCGATCTCATATCTGCGCAGCCGGGTCAGATAGTTGTGGTGGGCGAACTCTGCCTCCAGCTCCCGAAGCTGCTCCTTGGTGAACGCCGTCCTCTCCTTGCGGGCCTTGCTGGCTCCCTCCGGTTTCCTCCGGCTCTCCTGGTTGTCTGAGGAGAGGGGGCCCCGAATAGGAAGATGTGTCTCAAGGGCCTCAGTTCCCTTTATTTTGTCCTCAAGCAGGGGGGCAGCCTTTCCCCGTGTCTCTCATTTTCAAAGGATGCTGAGAAAGAGCCCACGCTGTCCCTTTACCGTTCCTCCCAGTGTCTCACCCCCTGAGAAATGGGAGGTTTCTCGGCTCCCAGACTCAGGAGCCAACCTCCCCACCCCTACTTTTTTGTATCCCCAAAGCATAAGAAGCTGCCTTTGGCTCTTTAATGACCTCTGCCACGTAGCTCACCACCACCAGTGCCCCCCTACTAGCAACTTGACGTTGGTAGTGGGCAGGACGCTCTACAACAGAGGTTCTCTGTCCTCTGGGTCATCAGCAGCTCCTGAGAACTGTCAGCTGTGCCAGTCCTGGGGCCTCGCTCACCCCACACCAGCTGAGTGAGAGACTCTGGGCCCAGCGGTCTGTTTTAACAAGCCCTCCAGGTGATTCGGACCCATGGTCAAGTTTGTAAACCTCTGGTCTAAGACCTGCCCAAAGGGTGTTTTGGTGGCAGCATCAGCAGGGAGCTGGGCAGACTGGCAGGATCTCAGACTGTCCCTGGCCCCCCCGCCCACCAAATCAGAGCCTGCATTTCAGCAAGATCTCTAGGGGGGGCTGTGTGCCAAGGTCAAGAAGTACTGCTTTAAGATTCCTTCCCCCTCTGACACCAGGAGGAGTGTGGAGAGTCCGTCTGTGAAGGGGGCTCCCAGGTGGGCACAGCAGGGGCTCCGCTGTAACTGCTTCCAGGGAGCAGGGACCAAGCACGGTACATGTGTCAGTCCCTCAGTCCTCCCAAAAACCCAGCCGGGAGAGTTCTAGTGACAGCCCTATTTCACAGAGCAGAAAACCAAGCACAGGGAAGTGAAGCCAGTGGTCCAAGTTCATCCAAGTGCGACCAGCCAGCGGATGGTGGTGGCAGGACTCAAACCCAGGCAGCTGACTCACACACTGATCCAATGAAGTATACGGAGGAAGGGTTTACAGAATGAACGCAGTGTACGAATGGCGGGCACTGTAAGTTCTCTACCTTCACGACTAGGGGTGGTGGTGGGTGGAGACCCCCACCTCTGCACGGCTAAGTGGGTGCCACGCGTCTGATGCAGGGGGACGGTACCACTTATCCTGCAGGCTCCAAAGTGAGGGGCGTCTTTAACCTCCTCCTCCTGGTTTTACAGACTTGGAGGCCGTGCCCACAGTGGGGTGCTTTACTAAAAGCCGACCCCACCACCCCCAACCTGGTTGGGAGTGTTGTGGGGGAGACTGCTTTCAGAGGTGAACCTAAACTCACCAGCGGTGGTGGGTAAGACCGGGAGGCGGCTCACACTACTGGTCAAGCAGCCACAAGACCGGCTGGGGTGTGGATGAGAGACCCCTCGAGCCAGTTCCCATCTTAGCCCTTCCTTTTCCTGCTTTGTGTTCAGTCCTCTTGCGCGTCAGGTTCCTGGTCCCCACCCACCCACCCCCTGCCCCCCTGCGGACCGGAGCCCCGGGAGAAGGGCCGATGTGGCGGCGTGGCGGCTCCCGGCGCGGGGTGCCGTCGTGCGGGTTGAAGCGATTGCCCACCGCACAGCCCAGTGGAGGAGGGTAGACGAGTGGGCGCCGCCGGGGTCCCGGGGACGAGAAGGAGGAGGACGGGCCGCCCTCCCGCTCCCCGATGTCCCGGTGCCCAGGTGCTGGGGTCCTGGCGCCCCAAACGGTGGGCCTTCTGCGGGGCGCGCAGGGGAGCAGGACGGGGGCGCGATCTCTGGGCCCGGGTGCCCGCCGGTGGCCTCTGGCTCTCCGCTGGAGGAGGCCGGCCCAGACCCCTCCGGAAGCGGAGCGTGGGCTGGAGGGGAAGGCCGCGCAGCCCCAGCCGGGTCCCCCAGGAGTCCTCGGCCTTGGCCGCAGCGGGCCCAGAGGGAGGCGGTCACGCAGCGGAGCGACAGCCGCTGGAGCACATCCCGGTCCGCGGGCCGGCGGGCAGGAGGCCGGAAACCCTCTCGTTTCCCGCCCCCTCCCGTCCCAGGGCTCAGTGCTGTCCAGCCCCTCCCTTTAACAACTGAGGGGGCGTAAAACCCTGGATCTCCTTGCTGGAGCCTCTAACTGAGGAAGTCACTGAGTGTCCCTGGGCGTCAGTCACCTCCTCGAGAAGTTGGGGAAAATAAAGCACTACCTGCCAGGGTTATTGGGAAGGTTGGACAAGCTCATGGGTGGAAAATGCTTTTGAAAATTTAAAGTGCTGGAAAAATATAAAGCACAATTCCATTTTATCAACCGCATGAGATGCCACAGGAGGGGCTGGGTTAGTGACAGCTGGCAGTTTCGAAGGCTTCCGCTAGATGCAGCCGCATTAATCCTCCCCACACAACAAGTGGGTGCTGTTATTACCCCTCGGCATTGTCAGATGGATTTGTCATAACTTGATTAACAGCTCTCTCTCTCTCTCTCTTTTCCCAAGGATGTAAGTACTTTTTCTCACTTGCTACTGCACCTGGCATACAGGGGGTACTTGTTAAAGATTTGCTAAATCCTTCTCCCTATACAGAGGAGGAAGCAGCCTCAGAGAAGCCCAGAGCCTTGCCCAGTGTGCTGGTGGCAGAACTGAGATTGGAACCCAGGCCCACCTGACTAGAGCTGAGGCCATCCATTCTGGAGTCAGGTTCTCCGTTTTGCGTCTGGCTGGCCAGGGGCTGGAGCCGGACCACGCCAGCTCAGCTTGTCTCCACCTCCAGGGCTTCCAGAGTGGGGGGCTCACCCTGGGTGATACCCACACCCCCTCACCCCTTCTTCCGGGCGGGCTTATGTTTAATAGGTGCCCTCTGGGATCCCAGAAAACAACCCCTGTCCCACCCACACAGTCCTACACGCCATCGTCCTGAGAGAGATGGGGGAGATCGGGTGGTTGTGTGGGCAGCTGGCCACTGTCAACCAAGCCAAGCCACACCCTGTTCACTCTCCTCTCCTGTCTCTAGCTTTCCAAGTCAGGTGCTAAGGCCTCAGGATGGGGAAGAAGAGGACAGAGGACGAAGAATCGTGAGCTGGGAACTGAGTGTCTGAGCCACTGTGTGAACCTGGGGCAATCCCTGGGGGGTGGGGGGGGTGGGGGATGGGGGTGGGGGAATACCCTCACTGGGGAGGACACTTGTCCCTCATCAGCTTCCCAGAGGAGGAAGACCTTCCTTTACTGGTAGAAATGACAAAAGCACCAGAAGTACCAGAAGCGAGCTATGAAAACTGAAGTGGAAGCTACCGTTCTCTTTGTTCTGCACCTTTTGCATCAAGCTAGATAAAAAACAAAGACAAACTGAGCACTTTCATGCCGTTTCTGGCCGGGTGTTCAGTCTGCCGGCTCACGGGCACTGTGCACACATGCACACTTCCTCCAGGACGGCTTGAACCCGAGCACACCTTTGTCGGGGAGCCTCCCTCCCTCTCTGAGCCTCAGTTTCCCCATGCAGAGAAGTATGGAGTCGGGCTGGGTCTTCTTTCCCTTGGAGAGCTGGCGTCAGAGTCTTTTCCCAAACGCAGCCCTGACATCCTCTTCTCCTCTTTGGCTGAGAACCCTTGTCCCTGAACCCGAGGCCCCTAACGGTTTCAAGTATTCTTATCTTGGCCCCTAGTTCTTCCCTTCAGTCAGATCTGTGGCCTTGCCATGTGCTCTGATCCAATCCGCCCAAGACTTTCCAAGGTCCTCGGCCCCGGGAGTTTCTCCCTCTGACACGCAGAGCTCATCGCCCCAAGCTGAGCGCTGGGGAGATGTGTTTGCAGAGGTGTCTGCGGACCCCTTGACAAGACTGGGCCTTTCTCGCTCCAGAAAGAGCTCTTTGACCTTGGGCAAGTCTTGTAAGTTCTCCGAGCTTCAGTTTCCTCACTTGCAGAGCGAGAGTAGCTGCATCCACTGAGATCAGAAGGCTGCTGAGAAGGTGGAATAAGGCGGGCGGGCAGGGTGTGTCTGACACCTGGCGAGGTGCTGAGCGGCCAAGCCGCACCAGGACAGGTTCTGCTGGAGAGGACGCTGCAGAGGCGATCCACGGCGGAGGTGAGAAGCGACGCTCCTCGAGGCACCACGCCTCCGGAGCTGCGTGGAAGGCATGCCTTCCAGTGTCTGGCCTTTCAGACATTTCCCTTTCTCTGCTACTCTTCTGAGTCTCTGCTTGGATCTGTGTCTCTGGCCACATTGGCCACAGCTGTGTCCGCCTTCCCGGGGTCCGTGATTCCAGGCACAGTAACTAGCATTGATCAGAACCACGTGTCAGTCCTCTTGGTTCTGCTTCTCTCTCAGACGCCGTGGGTGCCCTTCCAGGACTGCAGAGGGAGGGGGCTGGCGATCAGCTGTCCGCCACAGCCCCTGCCCGACCCCCTGCGTGGGCAGGGCCACGACGGAGCAGGCGGCAGCGCCCAGAGAAATACAAACAGGATGTGTGTGTGATTGCGGTTTCCACACCACCCAGGCGAAATTATTTCATAAATAGCTGTCACTTCTGGCAGGCTTTCCTGAAGTTAACAGACAGCCCCATCGGAGCCACGAGGAAGTTCAGACAGACTCTGGGGACTGTGCCTTTTTGCAGCCCTGTCTCTCTCCTCCCCAGCTCTCCCAGCCGTTTTATATGCATTTCTCTCTGGGAGATAGGGAGCCATATGCTATGTAGTCAAAGGACGCTTTGCAGTTGACATTGTTTCTTTCCCCCAGAGATAAACTTCTTTTGAGCTTCCATAAGTCTACGGAATCATAGAATAGTAGGGCTGGAAGGGGACTTCGTGGTAACCTGAGGTTGCTTTTTTATTTTGCAGGTGAGCCGAGAGTAGGTAAGAGGCTTGCTTAAAGACCACAGCAGGTGAGTGGCAAAGCTGGCCCAGGAACGCGCATTTCCTTGGTGGGAAGCTATCTCCCCACACTAGGCTGCTTCCTGTTGTTTCCTCTTGATTATTCTGGCAGCTGGGTAAGGTGCACAGTATCCACTGAAAAGATGAGGAAATGCAGACCCAGGGACTAAAGGGGTTGCCAACCACCCCCTCCCCAGGACCAGTCCGGGGCTGCGACCACTGCGTCACACTGCCCTGGGGAGGCCGTGTGCACTGCAGGGCCGGCCAGTGTCTGCGTCTGGGCCCAGGCCTGTCTCCCTGGGGCTCCTCCGGGAGGGGCACTGGGGGCGTGATGTCAGCAGGTGAGGCTGGGACAAACCCCCTGGAAGCTGTGTCTGGCTTTCTTCCCAGAGCACACCTTTGACGTCCTCATTAGTTTGATGCTTTCCACTTCAGAGGGAGGACTCAAAGCCCATCAAGTTAGACAAGACCGGGACGGAGCCAGCCCAAGCCCGGCAGAGCGCCGGCTGCCAGGACTTCCCTGGCTTCCTGCAACTGCCTGCCTTTTCCACTGGGCCCCACTGAACTTAATGTTGGGGCTGCTTCCCTCTCCCGTGGGTACCCAAAGAGACATGGTGGGGATCTGGGCCTCTCTGAGGAGCCCAGCAGTGAGGCTGGGGAATTCAGGGTGTGTTTTCTGGGAGAGAAGCAGATTCTTCTGGAAGGAAAGTGCCTGGTGCTACAGTTGTCTTTGCTGAGAGTCCCAGGTGGGGTGGGTGGTGAGGGTGGACAGTGGCGAGGGAGAGTGAAATGGGTGGGGTGATGAGATGGGGTGTGGGGACCAGGAGGAGGGGGCAGAGAAGGGAGAGGGAAGAGGGGCAGTGAAAATAAGAGTTGGGGGGCAGCAGCAAGCCTCCCAGACAGGCCAGAGGGAGGCAGGGGGCAGCCCTGGGCTTTGTTGGTGTTTATAAGTTCCAGATGTCGTCCTTAGCTGTCACCAAAGGAAGTGTGGGCTCCAGGACCCAGGCCCCACCGCTCACACTATTCCTCCACCTCCGTGTTTAAGGAAAACAGGGAAAAACATGAAATAGAAAAGGCTAGGGTGGGGGTGGGGGCAGAATGCTGGCCAGAAGCCAGGCAGGCCTGATTCAGTGAGCAGACAGGGCCCTGGGGAAAGGGCCAGCTGTGGGGGTCTGCAGGGGTCTGCCTCCCAGAAAGAAGGGCTGCTCCGCCTCTGGGAGCATCCGGCTTCCCTGGGTCCAGGTGCCCTGATTTATTCCAGCCACAGAAATAGGTGAGCGGGGTGGGACTCCTGAGCTCCCAGCCTGGCAGGGCGGTAGGCAGGGCTGAGGCGGCCCCTCGGGTGAGCTTCTCGAGGCCCATGGCTCTTCAGGACCTCACACCTTAGAAACTGGTCCGAGTCCTGCTGCCTCGGTGGAAACTGACTTTCTCCAGAACTTCCAGAATGTGTCTGGGTGGGGCCTGTGCAGGCCCGAGCCCAGGGTTTGTGCTGCTGCTGCGTCTGAGTTCAGACCGTGGCCAAGGCCTGGGGCCCTGCTTTGGGTCTGTCACAAGGGGAGAAGCAGGAGCTCCAGCCAGCAGTCAGGGGACTCCCAGCAGGAAGGGGGAGTTCTGGTCCCCTCCCAAGCTGGCCACTCCGGAGCCCAGGGCTTCTCCCGCACTGGGGGTTCCAGGGTTGGAGTCGGGGTGAGAGGGCTGCAGCCGTTGTGCACCCCTGAAACAGCACGCTGTCCAGCACTGCCGAGTGCCGGGAGCAGGGAGCTGGCAGGGGCAGGTGGCCTGGCTGGGGGCAGGCTGCCAAGGCTCTGTCAGGGTTTTGAACATGGGCAGCCTAGGAGGCAGCCAGGAGGAGGGAAGCCTTTGATGAGAGAAGGGTGCTCCTTCGTAGCTTTGGGGAACATAGGTCGAGAGGTTGCAAAGAGCTGGCTGTGGTCTTTACGATCTGTGACCTGATCTGGTCCCATGGCAGCACCATCCTCAGAGGAGGAGACGGGGACTCACTGAGGGTCAGGACTTGCCCGAGTCCACACAGCCAGGATGTTGTGGGTCCAGGGCTTGAACGGGGCCTGCCCTGTCAGTGCTGCGGCCCAGCAAGGGGCTGGGGGAGGTCGTGAGGTCACCCAGTGCGGTCCTCAGCGCCACTCTGGTGACCCAGGTGGCACTCACTGAAGTCTGTTTATTTTGTCGTCACCTCCTCTCCTCCCTCCTCTGTCAAACAGCCCACCTCTTTTTTTTTTAGATTTTTAAAATGTATTTCTTTTTAGAGAGAGAAGTGGGACAGAAAGAGAGGGAGAGAAACATCAATGTATGGTTGCATCTCGTGCGCCCCCTACTGGGAACCTGGCCTGCAACCCAGGCACGTGCCCTAGACTGGGAATCGAACAGGCGACCCTTTGGTTTGCAGTCCGGCACTCAATCCACTGAGCCACACCAGCCAGGGCATCCAGTTCTTTAAAGACTCATTCCTAAACTGTCTGTACTTCCAAAATCTCTCTCTCTGGGTGTAAGATAAGGGTGTGGGGATCCGCCCCACCAGAGTGGAGAAGCTCCAGTGGCAGTGGGCCCTGGGGCTGGAGAAGATCTGAGGTCGCGCCCACCTTGAGACGCTGCTTTCACCGAAGGGGTTTTAACGGGAACGTTTGTGCCACTGCTGAGAACCCCATCCTTGTCCCTATACCCCCTGTTTATGGGCTGATCGTGTCCCTTCTTCCCTCAGAATGTGCCTGTATTCAGAGATAGAGCCTTTAAAGAAGTGGTTAGCCCTGGCTGGCATAGCTCAGTGGATTGAGCGAGGGCTGAGAACCAAAGCATCACAGGTTCGATTCCCAGTCAGGGCACATGCCTGGGTTGCAGGCCACGGCCCCCAGCAACAGCACATTGATGTTTCTCTCTCTCTCTTTCTCCCTCCGTTCCCTCTCTAAAAATAAATAAATAAAATCTAAAAAAAAAAAAGAGAGAAGTGGTTAAATTAGAGTGAGCCCTAGTCCAGTCTCGCTGGCATCTGTATAGGAAGACACCAGGGGTGTCCACACACAGAGGAAAAGACCTCATGTGAGAATATGGCAAGAAGATGGCCATTTGCAAGCCAAGGTGAGAAGTCTCTGGAGAAATCAAACCTGCTGACTCCTTGATCTTTAACTCCTGGCTTCCAGCGCTGTGAGAACATGCCTGTCTGTCGTTTCAGCCACCCTATCTATGATATTTTGTTATGACAGCCTGAGCAGACTGAGATACCCCCTAACTCCCCACAGCCAGCGCTTACCACTGAGGAGAGGGAGCAAAGCCATGAGGGGTGCGTGGCAAGGCTGATGCTCTCCCATGGGGGACCCCTCTGTAATTAGAGAAAGATTCCCTTTCCTATAGCCTGGAGGACACAGCCTCATGTCCATGTGACATCTGAGCCCTCTATGCCCAGCTGTGGCAGCCCCCCTAATTGCTCTGCCATGGTGGGTCCACTTCATTGCACAGCCACAGCAGCTCCGTTTGTTTCCCACGGTGGCCCTGGTACTCAGGACCCCAGTATCCCCTGGGGGATTCCTGCAGAGCCAGCTCAGCCTGCATGTGGCTGTTTATGTGTCTTTCTGACCCCAGCCCTTGCCCTGACCCTGGGCTGGTTTTACGACTGAAGTTTGGCTCTCTGCACACTTTTTCGTGAGTGAGACTGTAAAAGTTCTGATGCATTTTACAGAAGCATATCACACATGGTAGAAACCCTCATGCCAGGTGGCGGAGCCAAGTTCAGAGAGAAGTAAGAAAATGAATGAATGCATGCTAGGCTGCAATAGAGACTATTGACCAGACATGGAGTGGAGCTCGGGAGACTGCGCAGGTGAATCAGAGATCATTCTGACCCTGCAGACACTTCGGTTTTAGGGAGAAGGTCAGCCATGTGCATCTGTAACTCTGGGTTCAAGGCCAACTGTGGTTTGATGCTAAAATGGAGGCATAAACAAGGCTTGCTCAGTGTATGTGGGGAGGGAGGTCAGGAAAGCATTCTTGGACACTCAACAAACTAGAAATAGAAGGAAATTATCTCAATATAATAAAGGCCTTATATGAAAATCCTATAGCTGACATCATACTCAATGATGAAAAACTGAAAGCTTTTTTCTCTAAGATCATGAACAAAACAAGGATGCCCAATGTCACCACACCCATTCAGCATAATATTAGGAGTACTAGCCAGAGCAATGAGGCAAGAAAAAGAAATAGAAAGAAGAAGCAAAATAATCTCTGTTTACAGATGGCATAATCTTGTATGTGGAAAACCTTACAGATTCCACAAAAAACCTCTTAGAACTGATAAACCAACTCAGCAAAGTTGCAGGATACAAAATCAACACACACAAAAAATCAGTTGCATTTCTATACAGTAACAATCAACAATCTGAAAAGAAAATTAAGAAAATAATTTACATTTACAATAGCGTCAGATACAATAAAATACTTAGGAATAAACTTAACCAAGGAGGCAAAAGACTTGTACACTTAAAATTGCAAATCATTGCTGAAGGAAATTAAAGAAGACAAATGAATGGAAAGATATCCTACGTTTATAGATTGGAAGGCTTAATATTATGAAAAGGGCCCTACAACCCAAAATGGTGTACGGATTCAATGTAATCCCTATCAAAAATCCCAGTGGCATTTCTTTTTGCAAAAATAGAAAAAAATCATTCTAAAATTCATATGGAATTTCAAAGGACCTTGAATAGACAAAACAAACTTGAGAAAGCGAAGATGGGGGCCTCATAACTCCTGATTTAAAAACATATTGCTAAGCTACAGTCATCAAAACAATATGGTACTGGACTAAAGACAGACATACAGAGCAATGAAACACAACAGATGCCCAGAAGTAAACCCTCTCATGTGTGATCAAATGACCTTCAGCAGAGGCAGCAAGGCTACATGATGGGAAAGGGCAGTCTTCAACACATGGTGTTGGGAAAAGTGGATATCCACAGGCGACAGAATGCAGTTAGACCCTTACCTTCCACTGTATTCAAAAATTAACTCAAAATGGATTAAAGACTTAAACATAGACCTAAAACTATAAAACTCCCAGAAGAAAACATGGGAGAAAATCTTCATGACATTGAGCTTGGCAATAGTTCCTTGGATATGACACCGAAAACATAGGCAACAAACACAAAAATAGACAAATGGGACCATGCCAAACTTAGAAACTTCTGTGCAATAAAGGGAACAATCAATAGAATGAAAAGGCAGCCTGCAGAATGGGAGAAAATATTTGCAATCCACCTATCTGATAAGAGGTTAATATCTAGAATATATAAAGAACCCCTACAAGTCAACAACAAAAGTCAAACAATCCAATTAAAAACGGGTCAAAGAGTTGCGTAAACAGTTCTCCGAAGAAGATGTACAAATGGCCAACAAATGTATGAAAGATGCTCAGCATCACCAATCGTCAGGGAAACGCAAATGGAAACCACAATGAGGGACCACCTCACACCCACTAGGAGGGCCACCAACAGACACCAGCCAACCAGCCAACCCAGAAAATAACAAGTGTTGGTGCGGATGTGGAGGAATTGAAATTCTTGTTTATTGTGGGTAGAATTGCCACATGGCACAGTGGCTACGGAAAAGAGTATGGGGGTGCAGCAAAAAATTAAAAATAGAATCCCATGATCCAGCAATCCCACTTCTGGGTAAATATCCAAGAAAATTCAAATGTAGGATCTTGAAGACACACGTGTACACCATGCTATTGCAGGACTGTTCATAATAGCCCAGAGGCAGAGGGGACTCAAGTGCCCTTCCACCAGCAGATGAAGAGACGGATAAAGAAAATGCGGTACAGACATACAATGAAATATTCTTCCTCCTTAAAAAGGAAGGAAATTCTGTTGTGACGCTACAACATAAAGGCACCCCAAGGGCATTAGGCTAAGTAAAATAAACCAGTCACAAAAAAGACATATTCTGCATGACTCCACTTACAGGAGGTATCCAAGGTAGTCAAACTCTTAGAGACAGAAAGTAGAATGCTGATTGCCAGGCCTGGGGCAAGGGGAAAGGAAGTGGTGGTTCCACGGGCAGAGTTTCCATTTCACAAGAGGAGAAAGTTCTGGAGAGCGTTTGCACAGCAAGGTGCGTGGAGTTAGGCCTGCTGTATCTCGCCCTTAAAAATGTTTGCGATTGCGGATTTTACGTGTTGTGTTTTTGACCACAATAAAAGGAGCAAAGAGACTTCAAATACAAGATGTCCTGTGATCAGAATCTCAGGAGAGCTCCTACGTGGTCCTAAACCGTTTCCAGAACAACCAGCACGGGTTCTAGTGGATTCCACGATTTGAAACTTCTTCACCACGGCTTCCACTGAAATGATGCTGTGTACAAGTGGAGTCATCAGTTAAAAAAAAAAAAAAGACAGAATCCTCGAAGGGGCTGGTTTTCAAGCTGGATGCTAAAATAAGTAGGATGAAGAGTGGGGGAAGGGAAAAACGGTCCGCAAATTGGGGTGGG
>PVIA01006587.1:0-14534 GCA_004024845.1 Tonatia bakeri | reverse complement strand
GGCAGAGGCAGGCAGAGGTCAGGGCTGGCGCGGGAGAAACGTGGAGGGCCGAGCCCGGCGGCACGCGTGTTGGCGCTGAGGGGGGCGGGGACAAAGCCTGTCTGGTGAAGGCCAAGGCAGCACGTGAGAGTGCAGCCGGCGCTGCGGAGCCCAAGCTCGGGGGGCTCTCCCTTGTGGGCGATCAGATTCACCCGATCACGCGCGACCTTCCCTTGAACCCCGTCAGGAAATCACCGAGAAATCCCTCATCCCCATAAATTAAAGACAAGCACGGTAGCAATGACAGATTGGGGGCAACCAGCAGTGGCCTCGCAGCTGTCCCTGCCAGAGGGGGTCTTTAACACCCTGGGGTGAGATAACATCACACTGGCCTCCTAAATCGGTTTTGCGCTGTGAACCAGCAGAATGAAGATTTCAGGGTGGGGGGCTAGGGACCCCCACTTTCCCGACCATTTATTTGAGCAAAGGAGCCCCACTTCCAGTGGGAGCAGTTGGGGATGGCAAAAGCAGGAAAGGGAAGAGCGGAGAACATTCCTCTTGAAAGAGACCTTCAGTGACTTCCTGAGGCATCGCAGCCAGCACAGCACGCAGTCCCCGGGGGCAGCTCACTGCACCCCCCACCCCGCGGCCAGGCCCCCATCCTCCCCAGCAGATCTCTGAGCTCCTCACTGATGGCAACTGCATTCTTAGGGTCAACGGTGACTGTCAGAAGTTCCGGCTGCTTCTACCCCAGACTCAGGAATTTCTGAGACAGCATATTTGGAGGATTCCGTTCCACGGACCCCATGAATGATAAACGGGGAGGTCCGACAGAGGCTGGTTCTGCAAATACAAGCCTCCTATCATTCATAGCGGCTGTTTCTGGACTTCATGGGGTGGGCACAGTGTTCACCTCATGGATCATTTTTTTTAACTTTCATGGCCACTCTACGTGGATGATGCTATTGTTATAGTTTCATTGTATAGCTGGGGAAACCCAGGCTCCAAGAAGTTAAGAACCTTCCGGAAGTCAGGCCCTCCAAAGTTGCCGTGGGGAGGCTGCGACCTGTCTGCTGGACTGTGAAGCTGCGGAAAACCCATTCCTGGTTCCTGCTGGTTAACCTCCCAGGACTGGCTTAGCAGGGGCCAGGGCAGGTGTGTCAGGAGCTCACGCTGAGTGCAAAGTGCAAGGGGCGCCTCAAACCTCAGTGAATCAAGAGAGATAATATTTTAACGCAATTTTTACAAAATAAACATTAATGCACCCTGGCTGGCGTAGCTCAGTGGATTGAGTGCGGGCTGCGAACCAAAGCATCGCAGGTTCGATTCCCAGCCAGGGCACATGCCTGGGTTGCAGGTCACAGCCCCCAGCAACTGCACATTGATGTTTCTCTCTCTCTCTTTCTCCCTCCCTTCCCTCTCTAAAAATAAATAAATAAAACCTTTAAAAAAACATTAATGCAAAAAATCCATGGTGAATAAAATAATCAAACATTTTAAATAAGAAAGAATCTAACCAGTGACTCAGGGTTGGTGGGGTGGGGGTGGGGGTCCTTTGTGGGTTGGTCTCTTATGAGCAGATTCCTGGAGTGGGTGGCGAGCCTAGCCCACCACTTTCCCCTGCAGTTAAATCACAAAGGAGGGCTCAAAGCGACTATTTGGGTAATAAAAATTTCCATGCTGAATGGAGAGCAGGTCTGGAATCCCAGAGAATGAATGAAAGTCAGCTTGCTCTGCTGTGCTACTGCTCAGGAGGGGGGACCTTGAGGGAGACCCCAGAGCCCCTCGGGGATGGGAACCTCCCCTGACCTGAGGCCAACCCCATGAAGAGTGCAGGAAATCCAGCTGAGAGTGTCCATGTTCCCTGGGGGCGGTCAGCTGCTTGGCACACAAGGTTGCTTCCTAATGCATGTCATGGGCCCCGGGCCAAAAGGAAAGACGTACAAATGAGTCTTCCTGAAGCACGGAATGATTTTTCCTAAGCCCATGCCTTCCCAGTGCTTTGGCTCCCAGTTCCCAGAAAAGTGGCTGCACGCAGCCGAGGGAGGTGTGGGCAGAGAGGGCGGCCGGCGCCGTGGAGGGGAGCGCTCCTCAACCAGGCTGGGAGCCCAGTCCCTGAGAGCTCCTCAGAGAAGAGGAGCACGGAGTGCCCCGTTCTCGGCAGATCTCCAGCCGGGGCTAGGAATAGTTCAGGATTTAAGCAGTTGGAAACTTAAAGGGCCCTTCTGTTGAGCAGCCAGGAGGAGGGCTGTGGTCATTATTATCCACTGTGAGCCCATGGACGGACTTCTTCAAGCAAGTTTCAGAATCTTCCTATTTTAAAAGGAGGGTCGTGCTTGAAAGCTACTGAAGGGCGTAGGGTTTGGGGTCGGACATTTGGGGGTTTGAGCTTATTTCTAGGGTGATCAACTGAACCGGTTTGCCCAGGGCTGAGGGGGTTCTGGGGATGCTGGACTTTCCATGCTAAAATCAGAAAAGTCCTGGGGGAGTTGAGATGAGGGGACCCCTCTGTCTAGACTCCTTCCCAGCAGTGCCCCCCTCACACTGCACCCCCGCTTGTCCACACGTGCAGAACCTGCTGATAAGACCTGCTGGACTCACGGCGCAAACTGGCAAGACTCAAAGGAGCTCACGCCCATTGCCTGCACCCCTTGAGCATCCCACCAGCAGGTCTGCTGTCAGGCAGGCATCTGTGGGCCTCCCCTCCCCCTCGGTTTGCGCTCTTTGCAGGGGCTGGAGTGGGGATGGGCTGAGGCCACCTTACTCATCTCCGCACCCCAGGGCCTTGGCTAGGGCCTGGCAAGAAGAAGGTGCTGGGAAATCCGCACTACACTAAAAGTGCTTTGAGAAGCAAAGCACAGACTGTAGTCCCTGGCTGGATGGCACTCTCATTTTCTGCCTGCCCCTGGTTAGCCCGGGAAGAAGGTCCTCTAACAGTCAGACAGACAGCCGTTGCCCCCTGGGCGACTGTCAGGAGAACAGAGCGGGTGGTGAGGGCAGGGGGCATGGCCGAGGTGGGGCCAGGGAAGCAGACAATAGGCGAACAGGCAGCGGGAGAAGCTGGGGAGGGCCGCGTGGGCGATGAGGAAACAACAGGTCCCTACCACAGGGGGGTGATGGGATTTAGCTGGGGTGTTAACAAGAGGGGCAGCCTCATCCTCTCGCGTCTGGGACTCCGGCACTGAGCTGAGCTTCACCTGCATTCTGAGCTCCAGTGCTTGCCCTTGGCTGCCTGCCTCCCTGGTTCTCCCCCAAGGCCGGTGATCCCTCTGGAGAGCCTTCTCTGGGGGCCACCCAGACCTCAGCATGCTGAGCTGCCCTCGCTGGCCTAGACACAGGCAAAATCAGAAAAGTCCTGGGGGACTATGGGGTAGGGGGACAGGGCACAGGCTAGGCAGGGCGATACCCGGGGGGCTGTCTGCCCCACATGTCAGCACTCCCCCCCTCCCCTACCCCCCAGTTCCTTGCCTCTCCCATCCCAGCCCTCGCCCTGCTCCTCCACCTCTAGGCTCCTGACCCTGCTTGACCACCCAGGCGTCTAGCCTTGGCTGAAGCCCTCTGAACTTCTTTCCCAGCTGATTCCCATGGGGAGCAAACCCCATGGCTCTGGGGTCATTTGGAGCTGGCTGGGATGTGGCAGGGAGATGCCTGGCCCAGAGGCAGCCTGGGTTCAGGGAAGCGCCTCTCCAGCCCTTGCCGGCCTGCACTGGGCTCCTTCCCACATGTCCTCCAAATCTGTGTGGGTCCTGTTTCATTCTCTTGCTGGCACATCCTTTCTGGGGCCCAGGAGGGCTGGGGACACATAGACCCATCACCCAGGAATCCTAGAACTCTGAGTAAAAGAAACCCCAGAGGTAACTCCTACATTTGAATAGGTTAGATTATATGGTTTGCAGTGCTGGGCAGTCAGGCTCAGAGAAGGCAAGAAACCTCCCTAAGGTCACACAGTAAAAGAACAGTCAGCTGCTCTTCAGCCACCTACCTGAACTCTCCTTTTTCCGTCTGGTGGACTTCTTCTCTGTCTCGTTGGTCGTGCTCCCAGGGACCTCATAGTCCCCTCCTGGGCCTCCCGTGGTGTCCACCAGGCCTGGGCTGCTGGCCCCCATCTCCCTGGAGCCCCCGGTTGGGCCGGGGTCGAGCCTACGCCGGGCCTCCGAGAAAGGGAAGTGCCAGTCGGGGGACTGTGGGAAGGCGGGGTGCTGCTCAGTGAAGACCCGCTCCTCCTGGGGCAGGCTGTGTGGGGTGGCCGCCAGGCAGGAGGCCGAGAAGTCGGGGTACGCTGCTGTCGCCGTCGCCGGGAAGTCTGGTTTCTGGTGGAAGGAGAACGGGGTTGGCGGGTAGTGGGGCAGCCCCGAGGCCCCACTGCCTTCCGAGTGGGGATTTCGGAGGCAGCCCCACACCGGGGCTGGGGGGTGGGGGCTCCGCATGCAGCTGCTGGCCAGGGGATCCATCTGCCGTCCGCTGCACACCTCGGTCTTTCAAAGGTCTGATTTGCACACTGTTTATATTCAAATTTTTTTAAATGCAAAAAAAAAATTAAATAAGAGGGAAAAATGTTCAACAGAAAGTTCACCCCAGGAACCAAAACAAAAACCAAAACTAAAGTCTCTTTTTCAAGTCCACACACGTGTGGCCGGCTACACGTATGTGTGTGCGCACACTTATGTCCGACTTCACTTCTGGCTTCCTGCTCCCCGACACATCAGCCTGCCTACTGGGGTCCCCTGTATGTGTGTATGTCGCCGATGACACTGAACATTGTCACTGTCCCAGCCCCGACGCACCGGCTGATGGAGTGCCCGTCCTGGAGCCCGCAGCGAGTGCCTGCCGAGGGCTGGACCAGGGCTGCGGAGACACACTTTTAAATGCTGCGGTGGGGAGAGAGTGACACATTTCTGAAGTGAAATGTGAGAGAGGAGAGGGAGGGGTTAACCCGCACCCACACCATCCCCTCCAACCAAAACCCGAGCAGGCAACTATTAATCATCAGAAACCTTATATGCACATCTAATGGGATTTGCAGATGGAGACTTTTAAAGAAACATTGTCTGTATTTTTTTTTTTAAGGAGAGAGAGCAGCTCACACATACAACTTCTTTAATGTGCCTTCTGTAACACTATGAAGTTACTTTATTGCACTGTTAACAAAATTCCCCAAGTCTTGGATTTGGAAAAAGCCTTAAGTCAGATCCAGAATCCATCAAGCGCCAGATCCCAGGGAGTGGAGAGGGGATAAGTGCAGGAGACAAGTTTGCTGATTGCATTTGATTTAAAGGCCCTTCTACTGCTGCTTGCGAAAAGGAGGGTGGATTAAAAGAAATCTTTTTTTTTTTTTTGCAAGTCTCAGCGGCCCACAAGGGTCTGTGGTATACAGAAAGACATACCCCAGAAAAAAAAATGATTTCTCTCTGCCCAAAGTGACATTCTTACTTTCTCAATAACTTAAAAAAAAAAGACAGTCAGATTCTTCCTTCCATTCCTTAACCCCCAACTTCATGCCAATTAGCTACACTCTTCTCCAGAGGGGTTTCAAGGCATTTTTCTCCGTGGCAAAGGAAAGGCTCTTACTTAGATAAGGTCCTTGAAGTGTCTCCAGGCCTCCCCCACCTGCTCCCTGGCCCCCTAACCTTCACCCACCTGCTTCCCACTCTCCCTCCCCAGATGCCAAGCCTTCCATGAAGTCTGGGGCATGGAAATAGGAATCAAATAGGAATCAGGGGTAGCTTCATTCCCAAAGGAGTTCTCCTTGGCAAATGGTCACATGGGCATCCTGGCCAGTGCCACTCGCAGGAGGGCCAATTGCCATTTCACCCAGTCGGTTACCCCCGTGGCCTGCTGGTCTCTGTGGAGGGTTAATGCAATTTCTCGAAGGATGGCATTCCAAGACCACGGACCAGAGCACCTCTCCCACGGAGTATTTCCACAGCCCAGAGCAGCAGGGTCGGGGCTGAAATGGGTGTGGACTATAATAGTGGTGTCTCTCCTGGATGGTTCCAAAGTAGTGGGGGGTGGGGTCTTAGCTCTGCAGCCTGGGGGCTACACACACTTTTCAGGAAACAGGCATTTCGTCTTTGGCAATGGGCAGCCGGTGCCTTGTCGTTCACAGCAGGAGTCGGGGCCACAGCCATAAAGCAAGCTCATTTCTCCACTTCGTCCAGGACGTAGCTGTTGCATGCACATTTCTCCTCTGAACCTCTCCACCCTCCTATTGTGGGTAAAGGGAGAATTATGGTCACATTTTCCAAACGAAGAAAACAAGGCCCAGGCAGGTAGCATGAGATGCTGCAAATCACACAGCTGGGAAATGGCAGAACCAGGAGTTGCTCCCAGGTGTGTGGAGCAGCTCGGTGCCTGGACTTTGGGCTTAAACAGGTGTGAGTTCAAATGCTGGGTCTGCCACTTGCTTACTGTGTGCCCTGGGCAAGGTGCTTTACCTCTCTGAGCTTCTGTTTCCTCAGCCGGGATGACAGACAGTCCATCCACCCACTGATGACGGCTGACATCCATCCACCAGTCTTCACACCTCCCAGTGCTCCCCCCGTGGACCCGCACAAAAGCCGTCTGGGCCCCGTGCTTTACACATCATCTCTGTTTTTCAGAAGAGGACTCTGAAGCACAGAGAAACTGTGTAACCAGCATGGGGCCACACAGCTGGGAAGTGGAGGACCCGGGATTCAAACCTGGGTAGCCTGGCCCCGCTGCATCAGAGTGCCTACCCCACAGACACTTGAGCAGTTTAAACCAATCATTTACGTGAATGGCCAAGTGAGTAATAGATAAATGGGGCTCCCTCCCTAGCTTGTCTCACTCTCCTTAACCTGACGATCTGAGGGGAGACTGTGGGGCTGGGGAGCACTGCGGAAATTCTACAGAGACAGCCTGGTGAGGTCCCTTGGGGCTCCGGGCTGTGGGGCTCTAGAAAGAATCCATAGGAGGCTGGAAGGTCCTAGGAAAACCCTCCTGAGGCCAGGGGGCCGGGCAGGCTGTAACCGGATTCCTGCACTGGCCTCCTCATTGGGCCCAGTGAGGCCCAGCGGCCTGGCCCTTTGCCCCTGGAAGGGGTAGGCCCAGGGTCATGGCGGGGTGGGCGGAGAGGTCAGGAGGGGCCGCGGGGAGGGGCCCCGGCAGGGGTGCTCTGTGCAGGGCCCCCAGCACCCCAGCACCCCCCTCCCCACCCTGAGCAGCTGCTAGCGTCTGTCAGCCACCCTACGGGGCGCAGCCGGGGGCCCACTGGCCTCTACATCTTCCTGACAGGCCCCTCTTCTGAGGCCAGGAAAAAACAACAATGGTCCCTCCCCTCTTGGCAGCCCGTTTGTTAGATGAAGGCCGGGCACCAGCACCTTTAACCTCCTCAAAGTCAGCATTTCCCTGTCAAGGCCCCCGCAGGCCTGAGAGACAGAGATGAATAGAAGTGGCTCTTTGTGGAAAAAAGGCCTGAGGCCAGGAGGCCAAGGGGAGCGGGGCCTTCAGGAAGGGAGGGGACCCTGTTTCTGGTTGTTGCTGGGGGTGGCAGGGGGAGGAAGAGGAAGAGTGTGTGTTGGGAGGAGGGGCCCTGAAGTGGGCAGTTGACGCACCTGAACCACCCCAAAGAACTTGGAATTTCCCCCATGGTGCACCGCTGGCCCTCAGGCGGGTTCTGGGCGCCGTGCACCCCACCCACCTGTGCCTGGAGCTGCTGCAGGGTGTCGGAGGTGGGACCTGGGGCGGCAGGTAGAAGACTCGGGTTGGAGACAGGGCCTTGCGGGGTCTCAGGCAAATCCTGAGCCTCGGTTTTCTCGCTGGCAGGTGGCTGCTCTGCCAGATGTCTGTGAAAAGACTTGGCTGACTGCAGAGGGTGGTGCACTCGGGCAATTCTCTGCTGGCCCCCAGGGCATGGCACGTCCCAGTGCAGGATGAAGATGGCTCATCTTAGCCCCCAAACACCTTCTCCTATGGCCATATAACAGAAGGTCAAGGTCATGGCCTCGGGAACCAGGAGAGCATGGGTTCAAACCCCAGCTCTGCCATTATAATGAGCTCCATGGCTTTCAGCAACTCGCTTTATCACTTGAGCCTCAGTTTTCTCATCTATACATTGGGGATAAACTTTTTCTTCTTCCCCCACTCAGTCGCTGAGAGAAGTGAGTGAGGTGAGCCTGGTATATAGTTTTTAGTGACACTAGCCAGGTGATGCTGAACACACCTGAGGTTTTCACCTTAAGGACAACTCCAGAAGGCCCTGTGGAATATTTCTGTGCCACCTAAGAGGGACAGGACGAAATGGTTAGCATTCACTCAGAAGGATGAACGTGCAGCCAGACAAGACACCTTTCCTGAGCAAGACCCCGGGGGAGGGGCAGGGGACTGGCGCATTTTGAATACGGTGGGGATCTCATGGGCCTGGATCTGCACTGTCGGGCCTGGCCTTCATGTGGAGTGTGTTTGTCTTCTGCTTCTCAGAAGGCTCCGAGGTCGCAGGGTCACTCCTGCCCTCGGGGACTGAGTGAGGCTCACGTTACAAGATGAACGGGACAGAGTTGAGAGAACCACAGAATACAGTGCTCCTGACTGCCACAGAAGCCCCCTCGGGGCGTGCAAGGTGGGGCCAGACATTTCACCCCAGGGAACAAACAATGGGGTCTTTCTCTACCACGTCCCTGAATGTGCTGATGGAACAGAGACAGTTCCCTCAGATGAACGTCTTCACTCACACACCTACATCTTAAACTTCCGTGCTGGCCATCGCGTGCCTGCTGCCAAGACTGTGGGCAGGTGCCTTAAAAGCACGATACACAGAGGGGCCTGCATTGGAACCTTGGCTTTTGGTAGTCACATGACCTTGGTTTCCTCAACGGAAAGGCAGAGGCTGGCTGTACAGACGAGGTGCAGACACCCAGAAGGGGCTCAGTAAACGTTTGCTTTCCAGGGCTTCTGCGTGTGCCTGGCGGAGT
Source organism: Tonatia bakeri (assembly GCA_004024845.1). Lineage (NCBI taxonomy): Eukaryota > Metazoa > Chordata > Mammalia > Chiroptera > Phyllostomidae > Tonatia > Tonatia bakeri. Next base: position 5,625 of record PVIA01006587.1, on the reverse strand, counting down.
CCGGGCAGCCAGGTAAAGCGCAGGAAGTCCAGGTGAAGTACGCTCCATGCAATATCTGGAACATACACTAAAACGTCCTGTGTTGTTTATTGGAAATTTAAATTTAACTGGGTGTCCTTCCTCCTCCTCCTCTCCCCCTCCCCAAATCTGGGAACCCTCATCTAAGTCAAAAGTCGTCTTCAAGATGCAAGAAGGCTCAGTTGGGTCTTACCTTCTGAGCCAGGGTATGTGCACTTTGACAGAAGACTCTGGAAGGCATCTCCAAAGGAGGCATTCCAAGGGGAGGTGTGGTAGTCGGGCAGGTTTGCAGGAGGAGCCCCAGCAAGGTCTCCCGTGGAGGCCTTCTGAGCGAGACAAAGCAGAAGAAAGGAGGGGGAAGGAAGGAAGGGTGTCCAGGTGGAGAGAGTGAGGACAAAGGTGAGAGCCCCTGGGCAGGAAGTGCTGAAAGAGAGGGGAGGGAGGCCACCGGTACGGGCCAGGGGGCCGGCTTGGGAGACTCTCGGCCGCCCACTTCCCGGGGCACATTTTTGCCGCCCTTGCTTTTGAGGCAGCAGTGCCAGGATTGGGGGAGGGGGCAACCAGCTACGCAGATAGGACAGCAAACCGGGGATTTATGTGGTGCGGGAACAGCTCTGGTTTCCCTCACTGTTTATCCAGCAGTATTTTTTAAAACAGAAATCAGCGCGAGGGTAACCACAGCTGTGAGTTACTGACTCTGGCTGCCAGGCTGGGGGTGGTGGGGGGCGGGGGGTCTCCTCCATAGCACTTTGCTCTGCATTAGCTTGGAAGTTGCTAAAGGAGTGTGCCCTTCCCCAGCCGGGGTCCAGGTAGACAGGGTGGGCAGGTCCTAGGCCGCTCTGTCTCCTCCAGGACAAAGGCCAGCATCCCCGAGGGAGCCCGAAGCCTTTGAGGTAGGGGTCATGGCCCCGCGTGGGGCCAGGCCCGACACACAAGCTAGGGAAGCTGCCTGGGAGGGAGCCTCGGAGTGCGATGGAAGAGAAGGGGCACCCACAGCTCCGTGGCACCAGCCAATTTCACCTTGCAAGAACATGGGCCTAGTTTCACCAGATCTTTCTAGGTATTTAAAAGAGCCATGATTCTAGATTTTTATAGGTGATGTCTCAATTTTTAAACATTGGCAATGAATTTAAAACACTGTTGCTCAATTAAAAGATGCTGACAGGCACAACCGTCAGCATCTCGAACCGGCCACTTGCAGTCTCTGCTCCCCTCCAAGTCTGCCTGCTCCCACTTTACAGAGGACAAAGCTCAGGCCCAGAGAGGCCTAGTGGCTTGTCTGAGGCTGCACAGGTTGTTACTGGGAAAACCAAGCCGGCCCTATGCTCCTTGCTTAAGTTGGCAGTTTTGTTGGCTGAGCCTGGGGGTCTCACCAAACAGTTCTGCGGGTGTTTCCCAAGCAGGCCTCATTTGCAAACACCCCCATAACTGACTTGCTTCTGGCGATGGCCCTGAGGGAGCGGGGCTGGCATTAACCCATTTTCCACAGGTGAGGACCTGGAGCCTGGGAGAAGCTGGGTGACTTGTAGAGCAACAGCCTTAGGAAGGGCTGGGGTCTGGTCCTCCAAGGACAGACTTGTGATTTTTTCCACCTCCAAACTCTGTCATCCTCGGGGGTGTGGGCGGGGGACAGCCTGAGATGGATCATAAACTCCTAAAAGGGACCAGAAAATGGATGGGATACTTGGGTAAATTGAATATTCTTCGTAACTGAAAGTTAATTGAAAATCCATAGGTTATCAATTTTCCAAGCAAGAGAATAAAATAGAAGGTATTTCAAAGAGCAATTATATGAGGCATGGTTTAATCTTTCTTTGATGATTCCGAAGGCATTTCAGGGGAATGTAAGGCCTCGGGGTGTCATTACGAACACCGATAATTACTGTGGAGAGATGTGAGACAAGTCCTCATCCGTTCCCTCCGGGCTGTTTGGGGTGTTCTCATCGCAGCGCAGGGCGGTGAGTGCGCCCACGGTCTGAACTGCTTGCTCGGTCTCGGTCCGTTCCAGGGCGGTGCCGCAGAGAGCGCGGTACCCCAGGAGGAAGCCTGCCAACCTTCACCTTCTCCCGTCAACCCGGGATGATGCCGACTCCTTCGGTGCTCACCGCAGGAGGTTCTACTTAACAAAGGGCTGAGCATCACACGGGGTCAGAGCAGGAAGGCATCTCAGGTCACGAAGAGTGCACTAGCTTCATTCTACCAGGGAGGAGTCCGAGGCCCAGAGAGGTTAGGGCCCTTGTCTGAGGTCACACAGCCGGGGGTGGGGTGGGGGTGCTGAAATCTGGGGTTTCTGCTTTCTAGGCTTTTCCTGAATACCATACCAAGGCAGAAAAGTCCTGTGGGGAGCAAAAGCTTAACACAGGGTCACACATGCAAACAGAGACACACAGGGTCTCCCCAGCCTCAGGAGATAGGCATGAGGACCCCTTAGTTCAGGGTAGGCAGGAACCTGGGCTGGGATAGCTGAGACACCACCGTGAGGTCTGTGGTTTCGTGGATGCCAGAGCATTTTACTATGCGGTAATTTTGAGGGTTCTGGCTCCCAAGGCCTTTCTTCTTTTAATTGAAGAAATAAATAAAGTCCCCGAAGGCATGCTTGGCCATGGAGAAAGGCAGGTGCAACGCACACTGAGGAGAGCAAGCAGCAGCCTGGAAGGACTCCGTATCACGGGGCAGTAAAGTCCGAAGCAGAGAGAGAGCTGGCCTCACCTGAGACCCGGAGAGGGAGAGCACGAGGGCACCACAAACAAGCGTGTGTCCACGCGTGCACGCCTCGTCCCTAGACAGAGCCCACACATGCGGGCCACACGTCACACAAAACCGAAGAGAGGCTCGGGACACCAGCCCCACACGTGTGTGTGTGACAGATGCTGCTGTGTGTACGTCCTCACCCTGACAGCAGAGCCCTGTCATCTGGGCAGAAAGACCGAAGTGGGGGCAGGCACATCAGGGCAGACACCTCCCCACATCCCTCTCCCTCACCAGGTGTCGCGAGTTTTATCAGCCTGAAGTCACACGCTGCGGGAAACAGAGGTGAACTCTGAAACCCTGGCGTCCCGGCTCTCTGGTCTCCCTCTCTCTCTCACACGCACGCGCGCGCGCGCACACGTGCACACACCGGTGCATACCTTCAGCCTTGGGTTCGTTTTGAGAGCCGAATGTAGGGTTACGTTTTCAAAAAGCAACAGCATCCACTCTGTTGACTTGACCCCACATCGCCATGCCCACTTTTGGCATCCGAATAGTTAATGCCCCAGGTCTTGGACCTTCAAAGCATCTCACATGCTGGTCAAAGGGTCCTGCCTGATAGTCTGTGGAGGAGCTTTCACCTGCAGGGAGAGGAAGAATAAGAAAAACTGGTGCGAGCATTTAAAACGGAAACAGTTCAGCATTAGGAGGAACCGGACAACGGGCCCGGGGTCGCCATCTGGTGGTTATCACCAGAACTGCAGCACATTCCGCCATAAGCCCAGGCCTAAGCTCTGCCCTTCCCGAAGGTGTGGACGAGCCTCTGACTCTAGCGGGCTGGAGGAGGGGTGGGTGCCAGACCCCTGTGGCCTCACAACTGCCTGCAGACACGGAGGGCGGAAAGAGAGCTGTGTTCAGGTTATGAACCCCTCTCCCCCAACACAGCCCCAGGCTCACATCTGCCTCAGCTTCCATTTTCTGGATTTTAAATGGAAGATAATGGGAGAGTCAGTGGACTGGGAGCGGTCTCCACCCTCTGCTGTTAACAACAGCCAACAAATATTTATTGAGTCCCTACTGCCCGAAGTACTGGAGTGAGCGAAACAGACCAAGTTCCTGCCCTCGTGGAGCTGAGCTTCTAGGGAGGGCGGAGGAGCAAGACACACACGAAAGCAGGGGCATGTGCCCGTGCTCAGAGCCAGGATGAAACACACGCGGAGCAAGTGGGAGGGAGGTGGTGTGGGCGGGGCTTGTGTTGTCTTACGTGGCGTGGGCAGGGGTGGCCGCTCCAATAAGGCGGAAGAGCAGAGGCCTGATGGAAGCGAGGGAGGGAGGGAGGGAGGGAGGGAGCGTGCGGGAATTCAGGAGAGCAGCTCAGGCCAAGAGCGCAGCAGCGTGGGCAAGTGCACCGATGCGGAGAAGCACTTGGAGAGCTCAAGGAATGGCGAGGAGGCTGGAACGGGGTGAATGACGTGGGTGGAGAGAGGTCAAAAGTGCAGCTGGGTGGGAGGAGGGGCGCCCAGGGCAGGCAACTGTGTACGTTGATACCCCGTCTTGTTCCAACACGGGCATGAAGGCAGCCCTCGGTGTCCTTCACGGACAGCGCGCCGTGGTCTCGGTACCACCCTGAACACTTGGCCGCGTGTTAGGCTCGGCAGCGACAAACCCTGGTGCCTCCCTGTGTTTCTCACACAGTCCGCTTTCGGAGAGGAGACACGCTCACATAAAACAATAGCAGGGCATAGAAGACAGCGCAAGGTGTAAGTGCGAACAGTGTGGCCTCCACAGGCATGTGCAGCCTGGAAGGTCGTTCAGGGCTGGAGTGGCCACAGAAGTCTCGGAGGACTTGAAGGTGTGAGCCTGGCATGGCTGCATGGAGGACGGGGGTGGGCCATCGGAAGTGGGGACAGTCTGGGCAAAGGATGGTGGGGCATGAGAAGTGTCACTCTGAGAATAAACATGCCCCCTTTCAGGAAGAACAGAAAGTGCCTTGATCCTTCATTTAATACGTGATTATTGAGCGAGGCAGCATCCCCCAGCTGAGTTCCTTACCGACCAGATGAGCTTGGGTGAGCCTTGGGCAGCCTGGTGACAACATCACCAGTGACGCTGGTGTACGCATGTGGGGATGGTGGGATGAATGAATGGGTCACGGTGTCTGCCCAGAAAGACTTCGCAGTCCAGAGGGGGGAAGGTGGAAAACCTGTTAACTCCGGGCAGAGATTCCAACCCACCGCTGTGACTGGCTGAGGGGAGCGGGCGTGTGGAAGGCTGGTCACCTAGCAGACCAGGGCCGAGGTCCACGCTCCCGTGGAGCAGCCAGGTCTGCCTCTCCTGCAATAAACTTTTCCAAGTAAGCTTGTGCCTCCAAAAGGCACAAAAGGAAAACCTCTCAAAACCAGTCTCCTCCATGTACCTCAGGAGCTGACCTCCCAGAGAAAGGATTATAAATATAAGAATCTCTCATCAATCTACAAACAGGCACTGAGCACCCACCTAGATCAGGGAAGAGCCCCCTGGCTGGGGACTTCCTGCAGGGGCTCCCTGGGGTGGCCCAGCAGGCTCTCCAGGCAGAGAGCGACTGGGCCAAGGGGGTGGAGATGGGTGCCGTGGACTGCTGATAAGAGTGGAGAGGTCTCTGGGCAGGGCTGGCCTGGGGATGCCCAGGGAGGGAGGGAAGTGTGTGAGGAGGTGGGCATGTGTGTCGGGGGGACAGGAAAGAACCGGCAGGAATGCAGAGGGAGCGTCCTTGTCGGGCCGAAGGGGAAAGGAACAAAGCAGGCTGTCTGGAGGGAAGGCGCCTTGGAATGCAAGGGGAACTGCTGCTGGGAGGGTCCTAAGAGTCAGAATGCAGAGTGGGGATGCCCACTGAGGAGTCCAGGGGGCAAGATAAGGTGCTGAAGTTGTGTGTGTGTGTGG
>PVIA01006586.1:64363-95372 GCA_004024845.1 Tonatia bakeri | reverse complement strand
AAGAAAAACATGAACAATAAAATGGCAATACATACATATCTACCAACAACTGAATCTGAAAAACAAAATAAACTAACAAGCTGGACAGAAACACATGTAGATTCAGAGAATATTTTGACCATTGTCAGATGGGAAGGGAATTGGGAGGATGGGTGAAAAAGATGAAGGGATTAAGAAGTACAAATTGGTTGTTAGAGAATAGTCATGGGGATGTAAAGTACGCCATGGAGAATGTAGTCAATATTCTAATAACTATGTACGATGTCAGATGGGTAGAGATTTATGGGGATGATCACTTTATAAGTGATTTAATGTCTAATCACTGAGATGTACACTAAAACTAATATAATATTGTATGTCAACTGTAATTGAAAAATAAAATGATTTTTAAAAAGAATAAAATTTAAAAGGATGAAAATACAATTACATCAAAAAACACCAAAAACCTATGAGTAAATCTAGTAAAATATGTGAAAGGCTGATAAACAGATAACTATAAATTATTAGTGAGAGAAATTAAAGATGATCTAAATAAGTAGAAGGATATGCCGTGTTTATGGAGTGGAATTCTAAATACTATAGGATGCCAATTTCCCCCCAAATTGATCTAGAGCATCAATTTTCAACATTTTTTATCTCATGGCACACAAATTACTAAAATTTTTCAGTACACAAAAATATATATATTTTTTCTGACCTGACAAAAAATAGGTATAATTTTAATTCTTCACACTGGATGGCTACTGTTGTGTTGGCTGTTATCATTTTTTTTTATTTTATAATCTAAGGGAAAAGAGGTCAGTGCCCCAGACTAAATAGTCAGGCACTGTATGCTTTAAAAATTCTTGTGTCAATTTAGAGACTCATTGTACCGGTTTTCAAACCTTACTATGAAGCCACAACCAATAAGACAGTGTGGTACTTTGGCCAAAGAAATGACAGACAAGTGACATACAATAGAATCTGAAAACAGACCCACACATAGGTGGTTACATTATGACAAAAGTGAAACACCAAACACTGGGGGAAGGCTGAGTTTTCACTAAATGGTGCCAAGTTAATTGAATATTCATTGGAAAAAAAAAAGTTGTCACAGGAGGATTGTAGATCTTAATATAAAAAGCAAACAGTAAAGCTTCTAAAAGATAAGAATGGAGAATATATTCATGACTTTGTGTAGGCAAACATTTCTTAAGCATGATGAAAACATGCTAACCATAAATGAAAAATTGATAAATTGAGCTACATTAAAAATAAGAACTTTTGTTCATGAAAAAGCACTCTTAAGACAGTGAAAAATCAAACCAAACCACAAAATTATAAATGATTGTTTTCAGTATCAATAACCAACAAAGAACCTAAAGTATAAGACTAGAATACATTTTCAAAACAAACACATAGAGAGGAAGAGAGGTAACCCAATATTTTTAAAGGGACGGAGCAGGGAGACATGAAGAGAGACTTTATTAAAGAGAACATCCAGGAAATGGTGGGATCTGGCCAAGATGGAGGCATGGGTAGAAACACTTTGCTTCCTGAACAATGAAAACAAGGATAACAACCCATTGGAAAACAATAAACAACCAGAACTGCCAGAAAATCAAACTTCATGAAATTCCAACAACCAAGGAATTAAAGAAACATTCATCGACACTGGTAGGAGGGGTGCAGACAGGTAGCTGGGCAGAGAGGACCCAACTGGCAAGGAGGCAGGCTGGCTGACCCGAAACCAGAGACCCAAAACCTCTAGCTGTGAAATCCTGTGGGGATTGCGAAGGCAGGAGAAACTCCTAGTCTCAGAATAGAGTTCTCACAAGCCCACCCACCTGGGAATCAGCACCTGAAAGGGCACAAACTGCTTGTGGGAACCCTGGGAAGTAAGGGAAAGTGCGGCTAGAGCAGAGTAAATGAAAGGGGTGATTCCTTCTCTGGCCCCTCCCCCACAGGCAGCACCACAATGTAGCAAAGAGCCTTGGCAAATACTTAAGGCTCCACCCCATACAACATAACAGGTGCACCAGGTCAAAGAAGTATGGCCTAAATAATAGATCAAAACTCAGAAAAAAGACCTAAGCCACAAAAAGACAGCCAACCTATCTGATGCAGAGTTCAAAATACTGGTAATCAGGATGCTTAGAGAATTTATTGAGCTTGGCCACAACACAAAGGAAGAAATGAAGGCTACACAAAATGAAATAAAGCAAAATATACAGAGAACCAACAGTGAAAGGAAGGAAACCAGGACTCAAATCAATAATGTGGAACAAAAGGAAGAGATAAACATCCCACTGTAACAGAATGAAGAAACAAGAATTCCCCAAAAAATGAGGAGAGGTTTAGGAAACTGTGGGACAACTTTAAACATTCCAACATCTGAATTATAGGAGTTCCAGAAGGAGAAGAAGAGCAAGAAATTGAAAACTTACTTGAAATCATAGTGAAGGAGAACTTCCCCAATCTGGCAAAGGAAATAGACTTTGGAAGTCTAGGAAGTCTAGGAAGCTCAGAGAGTCCCAAAGAAGTTGGACTCAAGGAAGAACACACCAAAACACATCATAATTACTTTACCCAAGATTAAAAATAAGGGGAGAATCCTAGAAGCAGCAAAAGAAAAGAAGATAGTTACCTACAAAGTAGTTCCCATAAAGCTATCAGCTGATTTCTCAAAAGAAAACTTGTAGGCAAGAAGGGGCTGAAAAGAAGTACTCCAAGTCATGAAAGACAAGGACCTACATCCAAGATTACTCTCTCCAGCAAAGCTATCATTTAGAATGGAAAGGCAGACCAAGTGCTTCCTAGATAAGGTCAAATTGAACGAGTGCATCATTACCAAACCTTTATTATATGAAATGTTAAAGGGACTTATCTAAGAAATAGAAGATGGTCAAAAGTATGGACAGTAAAATGGTAACAAACTCACAACTACCAACAACCTAACCTAAAGAACAAAAACTAAGCAAACCACTAGAACAGGAACAGAATCCCAGAAATGGAGATCACATGGAGGGTTTTCAGTGGGAAGGAGGAGAGAGAAAATGGGGGAGGGGTACAGGGAATAAGAAGCATACATGGTAGGTACAAAATATACAGGAGGAGGTCAAGAATAGTATAGGAAATGTAGAAGCCAAAGAACTTACATGTACAATCCATGGACATGAACTAAGGGGTTGGGGAATGCTGGAGGGTGGGGAAGTACAGGGAGGAGACGGTATAAAGGGGAGAAAAATATTGGGAAAACTGTAATAGCATAATTAATAAAATATACTTAAAAAAGAGAATATCCAAATAGTAATTATATTAAAGGGGACTCAATTTCACTGATGATAAGAGAAATGCAAATTAAAACTGCAGTGAGATACCGCTTTGACCTACAAGAGTAATAAATAATTTTTTAAAGATAATAACAAGTGTTGGTAAGTAGATGAATAAATAAAAACTCTCATTGACTACTGGTAGAAATATAAATTGGTATGACCACTTTGGGTAATTCATGAGACTTCCAGTCAAGATGACAGTGTAGGCAGACACAGCTTGTTTCTTCACACAACCACATCAAAGTTACAACTAAAATATAGAACAATCATCACCCAGAACCATCAGAAATTGAGTTGATTAGAAGTCTGACAACTACAGAATTAAAGAAACCACATCAATCCATACAGATAGGAGGGGAGCACACATGAGTCAGGCTGGTCTCTCACCTTCATACGGTGGATAAAAATTTGGGAGGGATATCTCAGGAGTGAGGAGTCCCAGCCCCACACCAGGCCCACCAGCCCAGGGTTCCAGTGCCAGTAAGATAAATCCCTGGAATTTCTGGCTGCAAAAACCAGTGGGGATTGAGTTGGTGGGAGAAATTGCTGGAGCCCTAAACAGTTTCTCTTAAAGAACCCACATATGGACTCACCTTTTCAGACTCACTCCCTCTGAGCTCCAGCACCAGGGTAGCACCTTGAAAGGCACCAGTGGCATAGAGGGAGAAACTGAAGTGTCTGACATCGAAGCAAGCAGAAGACATTATCCCTTTTCTAAACCCTCCTCCCCAAGAGCTGGCAAGCTAGTGCCATATCTGAGACTCTATCAACCCGGCTAACACTGTTAGGCCCACCTTGAAGATCCCCAGAGACTCTGCGCCACTCAATTTAAGGGCCCACCCAAGCTGCTTTTCCATATAAATGTCTGGTCTTGGTTCATACTGAGCAACTTCCTAAATCCTCTCAAACAAGCAACAGCGGGCTTCAGTGCATAGCAGCAGCAGCAACCAGCCTAGATTCACAGCTTGACTTTGCCTGGGAATCTCCAAGCCCATCACAAGAAGTTGCTATGTCAGATTGGTTTATTGCTCAAGTAGGGTGGCCCCAGGCAAAATATAGATGTGGGCTGACCTTGGTCTGCACCGTCCTTGAAACCCCAGAGCCAGTGTACCTGGTGGACAGCTACAGACCACATCAGAGCACCGTCACCCTGCCCCTGCTCAGGTGATCCTCCACAAAGGGTGGAAGTCAGTAGTAAGTGGTCACAACCAATCCTTGCAGCTGACTGGCCTGGGTAAATCCATCCCATTGATCTGCCCATAGCAACCAAGGCTTAACTGGAAGAGGAGTGTGTACTCAGCTCACACGAAGGGACACCTGGAGTACCCAGCTTGGGTGAAGGAGGAGGCTGAGTCATTGGACCCTCCAGGACCCCTACTACTTTAGGCTACTCTACAAAGACAGGGAGACATAGCAACTCTGCTTGATACATAGGAACAAACACAGGGAGGCTTCCAAAATGAGGAGAAAAAGAAACATGGCCCAAATGAAAGAATAGATCAAAGTACAGAAAAAGAACTAAATGAAATGGAGATAAGCAATTTATCAGATACAGAGTTGAAAACACTGTTTATAAGAATGCTCAAGGAACTTAGTGAGGACCTCAACAGCATAAATAAGATCCAGTCAGAAATGAAGGGTACATGAAGTGAAATAAAGAACAATTTACAGGGAAACAACAGTGGAGTGGATAAAGCCAACAATAAAATCAATGATTTGAAACATAAGGAAGCAAAAAACAACCAATCAGAACACCAAGAAGAAAAAAGAAACAAACAAAAAAGGCAAGTATTAGCAACCTTTGGGACAACTTCAAGAGGTTCAACATTCATATCATAAGGGTTCAACATTCATATCAGAAGGAGAAGAGAAAGAGCAAGAAATTGGAAACTGATTTGAAAAAAATAATGAAAGAAACCTTCCCTAATTTGGTGAAGAAAATAGACATGCAAGTCCAGGAAGCACAGAGAGTCCCAAACACAATGGGTGCAAAGAGGCCCACTCCAAGACACATCATAATTAAAACACCAAAGATTAAAGATCAAGAGAGAATCTTTTAAAAAGCAAGAGAAAATAAGTTAATTACTTACAGGGGAGTTCCCATAAGACTGCCGGCTGATTTCTCAAAAGAAACTTTGGAGGCTAGAAGGGATTGGCAAGAAACATTCAAAATCATGAAAAGCAGGGACCTACAACCAAGATTGCTATACGCAGCAACATTGTCATTTACCATTGAAGGGCAGATAAAGAGCTTCCCAGACATCAAAAAACTAAAAGAGTTCATCATCACCAAATCATTATTAGGTGAAATATTAAAGGGATTTCTTGAAGAAAAAGAAGAGCAAAAACTATGAACAATAAAATGGCAATAAATACATATCTATCAACAATTGAACCTAAAAAACAAACTAAGAAAACAAGAAGAACAGAGACAGAATCATGGATACAGAGAGCATTTTGATGGTAGCCAATGGGAATGAGGTGTGGGGGAATGGGTGAAGAGGTGAGGGGATTAAAAAGTACAAATAGGTAGTTGCAGAGTAGCCATGGGATTTAAAGTACAGTATAGGAAATGGAGTAGCCAAAGAACTTATAAACATGACCCATGGACATGAAAAACTGTGGAGTATTGCCTGAGGGAGTGGGGGTATGTTGGGTGGAGCTGGGAAAAGGGTTAGAGTTAGGAAAACTGTAATAGCATAATCAATAAAATATAATTTAAAAAAAAAGAAAATTCCTTGGCAGTATCTTCCAGTGCTAATCATATGCATACCGTTTAACCTAGTAATTCTACTCCATATATTGCCCAACAGAAATGCAAGCACATGTACACCAAGAAACACATAAAGAGACATTCATGGCCACATTATTCATAATAGCTCAGGACTGGAGGCAATTCAAATGTCAATCAGCAGTAAAATGGACAAATAAACTGATTATTGTTATAAATGTAATGCTGTATAGCAGTGAAAAGGAATGAGCTATTGCACAATAGGGTTGAAGCTCACAAATTGTTGAATGAAAGAAGGTAGGCATGAAAGTGTTTACTGAATGATTCCACTAATGTAAACATAAGTAATCTGTGATGTTTAAGTCCAGATAGTGGTAACTCTGTGGGATTTTTATAGAATGGAAATGGTATGAGTGGTGGTCAAACTGTACATATTTCTAAACATATGCTTTGCTTTAATAAAAACAGTTAAATAAAAAACAACCAAAGGTGATAGGCCCTATTTGAATTTTTAGAGTGTCCTGAATGGAGTTAAAATAAAAAGACAACATGAGCCACAGGTCAGAGTGTGAGAGAACTCTACAGTAATAAAAAAGGAGACTGGGGACCCAGGCAGAAAGACAGTCAGTAAGAAATTCACAGTTGCTGAATTCCCTAAGTGTTTTAAAAATGGAGCATTTAATATTCACTTTATGTTGTTTTCTGTGCTGTGATTTGCTCTAAACTCTCTCTCATTAGCACCCCCCCCCAATTTATTACTCCCGAACCATTAGTAAAGTTCACAACACCCTAAAATAAGGTAAATCAAACTAAAGAAATAGTGATGCAGTGTGTTGAAAAGGGGAGTATGCTCCTAGGGAATAGTTATCCCTAAGGAATGCCTCTGTGAGGTATTCAAATGAAGGTAACACTGGAATGGAGAGCAAAAAAAGTAAGCGAGAAGAGTGTTCCCCTCGGAAGAAAGTAAGTGCAAAGACTCCTAGGCAGGATATGCTGGGCACATTTAAAGACCAGCAAGGAAACCAGTGTGTGTGGAACCAAGAAAGCTGGTAGGAAATGACATCAGAGAAATAGCCAGGTACCCCAGCCTGGTAGCTCAGTTGGTTAGAGTGTCTTCCTGATATGCCGAGTTTGGAGGTTTGATTTCTGGTCAGGGCACATACAAGAATCAACCAATAAATGCATAAATATGTGGAACAATAGATCTCTCTCTCTTTCCTTCTCTCTGCTTCACACGCACACACTAAATAAAAGTTTTTAAAAAAAATAATAGGCAGGAGCCAGATAATGCAGGTCATTAGTGCTAACGGATTTTACTCTAAGTGAGATAGAAAGCCATCACAGTCAGGGTTTTGTGGAGAGAAATGACACAATTCAAGTTGTTTGAAATGTATCCCTCCAGTTGCTGTGGAAAGAATATACTGTAGAAGGGCAGAAACAGGAAGTTTTCTAACAAAAAGGTAGTGCTGGCTTAGATAAGGATGCTAGTAATAGTAGGGATGGGGAGAAGAGGTTAATTCTGCATGTATGTGGAAACTAGAGCCAGTAAGACTTGCAGGCAGATTGGATGTGGAGCGTGAAAGAAAGAGAGGCATCAGAGACACCTCAGGAAAGAACTTTCTAATCCAAAGAGCTGTCTTACAATTAAATAAGCTTTCTCTAGACGCAGTTATTCTAGTGGAGGCAGTTATCCTTCAGAAGGGTCTTCTCTCTCTAGCTTACCTGCCAAAGAAGCTCTAGAGAGCATAAGCTGTACCCTTAGAGGCAATGGGCCCAGGTGAACTCTAAGATATGGCATGTACCAGAACAAGGCATGGTTCTATACTTCATACATTTTTAGGCTAAATGGTTGCAAAGTAAATTTCTTCCACTAAAGTAACTTTTTAACTGCTGGGTAGCTTTTCCACCACACATGCATTTTTATACTGGTCAAAATGAGTTAACATGAACAGTAGGGGCAGCTGCTTTGGGGTAAGCAGTAACCACACAAAGAAACGTGGGAGTGGGAAATGCTGATATATGCAAAGAGTGGGGGAGCCTTATCCTCTTGGCCCTTGAGAATGGGTATGAATAGAAGTTGCTCTAGAAGGAGATGTAATTATAAAGCAAGTGATTGAATTGTAAGCAAATACCCTAACATTTTCAAATCCCCCCAAATATTGCCTCTTTCAAAGCAATTACCTTGGGGATGATCTACTAGTGCTCCATAAACTATACAGTTGTCAGAGTGGTGCTGCCATTGCTCAAAGCTCACTTGGAAATCTCATTTGGGTTTTTTTCCTTGAAGGAAGTTAATGTAACCTACTCCAAAGCCCAGTCTCTCCAGTGGACAGGTCCCTGGGAAGTTCAGCTGTCAAGAACCTCAGATTCTCCTGGCTGGCAAGAACTGTGAAGCTTCTGGCCTATCTGGTGTATGACCTCCCATGGCATCATTAGTGACAAGTTGGCAATGAACCTTTCAGTCAAACCCTGGAGTGAAGGGAATGTAGTTAACACCCTCAAGGCAGCCTTTATACGTCTTCCTAGACAGCTCTCATTGTCAGAAAGTTCTCATTCATTTCGAACTGAAACCCGCTTCACCGTACCTTCCCTCCACTGGACATAATGGAATGTGGGGCAAATGTCAGGCATCTGTGTGCCACTGCCACCATTTAGCCATTAAAAAAAGTTTCATTTATTTTTTTTAGAAAGAGGGGAAGAGAGGGAGATAGAGAGGAAGAGAAACATTGATGTGAGAGAGAAACATTGATAGGCTGCCACCTGGACCAGGACTGAATCTGCAAACTGCGCATGTACCCTGACCAGGAATTGAACCGGCCACACTTCACTTTGTGGGACAATGTCCAACTGAGCCTCACCATTCAGGGCACCATTTTTATCATATCCAAATATCACTGGTGTTATTAGTTTCTAGTATCATTTTTTCAAATTACCCAATTTTCATAGATAAGTAATTTTACCTTAAATAGAATCTATATCACCTTGTAAGTGGAAAACCTGTGTCATTTGGAACCTACCAGCATGAGGAATAATATCAAAAGGAAGAGAAAGTGATGATATTAAATTCTACTTAGGAAGTGTTGCCTAGCAAAGGGCTGCACCTGAGGCAGCCTCTCTTTGTCCTTTTTTAAAATATATTTTATTGATTATGCTATTATACTTGTCCCATTTTTTCCTCCCCTTTACTCCTTTCAGCCCTGCACCCCCTTCCCACCATCATTCACCAACCTTAGTTCATGTCCATGGTCATACATGTAAGTTCATTGGCTTCTATATTTCCCATACTATTCTTAACGCCCACCCCTCATCTATTTTGTACCTACCATTTATGTTTCTTATTCCCTGTATCTTTTCCCCCATTCTCCCACCTTCCACCCCCCGACCCCTGCTGATAACCCTCCATGTAATCTCTATTTCTGTGAATCTATTTCTGTTCTAGTTGTTTGCTTAGTCTATTTTTATTTTTGTTTTAGGTTTGATTGTTGATACTTGTGAGTTTGTTGTCATTTTACTGTTCCTATTTTTAATTATCTTCTTTTTCTTCAATGAGTCCCTTTAATATTTCATATAATAAGGGCTTGGTGATGATGAACTCCTTTAACTTGACCTTATCTGAGAAGCACTTTATCTGCCCTTCCATTCTAAATGAAAGCTTTGCTGGATAGAGCAATCTGGGATGTAGGTCCTTGCCTTTCACGACTTGGCATACTTCTTTCCAGCCCCTTCTTGCCTGCAAGGTCTCTTTTGAGAAATCAGCTGACAGTCTGATGGGAACTCCTTTGTAGGTGACTGTCCCTTTATCTCTTGCTGCTTCTAGGATTCTCTCCTTCATTTTAATCTTGGCTAATGTAATGATGATGTGTCTTGGTGTGTTCCTCCTTGGGTCCAAATTCTTTGGGACTCTCTGAGCTTCCTGGACTTCCTGGAAGTTTATTTCCTTTGCCAGATTGGGGAAGTTCTCCTTTATTATTTGTTCAAATAATTTTTCCACTTGTTGCTCTTCCTCTTCCCCTTCCTCCACAGGTATTTTTAGTCAGAGGTTTTGAGGCTTTATTTCCCCACACTGGAACCCTAGGTTGCATGGTCTGTCTCACTCCTCAATTGTTCCTCCTGGTTTATTCACATGCAAATGTGCGACTGCCTAGTCCACCAGCTACCACCTTCCTGCAGTCCTCTCAGGCCTGGCTGCCCATCTCTGCCCCTCCTACCAGTTAAAGAAGAATGTTTCTTCTTTAACTCCTTGGTTGTCAGACCAAAACTGAACCAATACAGTTCAATTTTCTGGCAATTCTGGTTATTTTTTGTTTTTAAATTTGTTGTTGCCCTTTTAGTTGTGCAAGGAGGCAAAGTGCCTCTACCTATGCCTCCATCTTGGCCAGAAGTTCAGCCTCTGTTTGTTAAAAAAGATTTAACAGATGTTGAGAAGTGTAGAGAAAAAGTACCACAAAATGATACTTCTTCCTTGACATAAGCATAGGTTCAGGAGAACTGAGCACACCCTTTTCGCCATGTGATGTTGTTTAACCTCAGAGCCTGTGTACCACTCTAACTTCAAGCATCTCCTATACCTCCAGTGGGAGGGGTAAACATTGAGAGCCACTAATGAAGTGGTCAAGCAACTTGGCTATGGTCAAACTGATCAGATTGAGGTCATGGTTGTTCTGCCTCCTAGCTACCCCATCCTATACACCTTAACCACTGTGAACTTCAGTTTCTTTACCTTTAAGATGGGAGTAATATTACTCTTCAATGTCATGCTTTTTTAAAGATATTTGAATGTTATGCCCAGTTTGTAAACTGAATAGTAAAGAGTATAAGTTCAGCCTAAGATTCCAGTATTATTCAGCTTTGGGGCTGAATTAATTCAGCCTTTAGGCACTGACCACGCTGTGCTTGTAGCCAACTAAAATCTTTAAGCTTTTTGACATGCACTGCTACTGAACCAAATCTCTCACAGTGAACTTGTGTTGCTGGGCATTTGGGCCTGAGGGAGGACTTGGCATTTATTCTTATTAACTAGATCCTCCCCTTCACCTTAATGTGGTGCTTGAACATTTTTCAACTCCTTCTCCCACCCTGCATTTGAGGGGAAGGAAATCAAATGGGCAGAACTGGGCTATGATGAGGATGCATTTGAGACCCTGTCTATGAGTCTGCATTCCTTTGAAATAAGAAAATGGAAATTTTTCCTGAGCATCCTCTATGTTTCAGGGATGTTCCTTTAACATCTCATTTAATAATCCAAGAACTACATAATATAGGTGTAATCCCCACTTTACAGAGAAGAAATCTGCATTTTTTATTTGAAGTTAAGCATGGTAACTATGCAATTTTTTACTTTTTTGGCTTAATGTTATTTTGTAAATGCCTTATTCACTTTATCATATTGCTTCATATTTTCTTTTTTTCCTTTATAAATAAATGCTCGCTCCTTATTCTAAAAACATTTTGAGACGCTCTTACCTTGATGTTTATCACTTTAATGGTTGTATAATAACCCTAAGTTACCCTACCTTAATTTATTCAACCAGTTACCTATTGTTGAGAGTTTGGTGTTGTTTGCTTTTCTTTGTTTGTTTTTTAAATTATTATTTTATGTAATAAATGATCCTGTTATGAACATCTGCACAAGAATTATTTGTTATGGAAATTTCCCCAAGAATGGAATTACTCCATCAAAGGGGATTTGACTTTTTGTGGAGACTAGCAGATTGTTTACCCAAAGGAGTGTGTAGTATTTGAGGGTAAAAAGAAAAATCTGGTTTTCTACAAAAGAAACAAATTTTCCACTTATTCATAAAATATTGGAGTGCCTGATAGGTGACGGGCGCCATGCCAGGCTGGGGACTGAGATGAGCAAGGAAGTCGGGGGCCGTCTTCAACCAGAGCAAGGTCGAGTTCGGTAAAGGCAGCCACGCGCTCCAGGTGCCTGCCTCAGGCCAGTGAGGAAAGCGCACCCCTCCACGCAGAAGAGCGGAAAGAGGGAGCTGTTTGCGAATACAGAGGTCTCCAGCATAGACAGCTTTCGACCTGAGTCTTGCGGGATGAGTAAGAGTCTTGGACGGGATTTATATTTATTTTACTGTGACTCTCTGGCCTTCTATCATAAAAAATTTTTCTCACTCTTGGCACAGAGAACGTTGGCGGAGTCGTAAGTCCCCAACGTCGTAAGCCTCTTTCCATCTTCAAGGAGGAGGAAGGATGCGGTGACTTCTGCTGCCGGTGCAGGGTGAGGGGTCCGGGAACTCCTGGCGCTGCACGGCAGAGGACAGGAGAGGACCCAAGCGCGGGGCCAGCAGTCCCCAAGGACCAGACCCGACGTGTGGTCCTCGGGAGAGGGAAGTCGTGCTCTCCGCGCCTGGCTCCAGAGGAGCCAGCTCAGCTCGGACAGGACTGGGAAGACGGTGAGGGAAGCGGAGCTGCCCAGGGTGCAGGGTTAGAGGCTCCCGTGAGTGGGCTCCGAGGGGAGCTGGGCTCAGCAGGCGCGGACACCGAGGGGGCAGGCGGGCGGGGAGCGAGAGAGGGGCGGAGCTCCGAGGCCAGGGCCGCGGCAGCTGCCCAGAGGGTCTGCGGGGGCTGTTGTGGCCGGACCCGAGGGCGGGGGCCTCTGCGGGACCTTGACCTGGGAACCCCGAGTGAGGCCCGTGCACTGTCCTAGCTTAGCTGCGAGCCCATCCTCGTGGAGACCCACGGCTGACCGGCCGGAGCTACCCTTGGTGAGGGAGCTGGGGCCGGGGCGCCAGGTAGGACCAAGGGCCGCGAGGAGGGCGGGCAGAAAGCCTCCCAATGGGGGAGGGGCAGTGTCGGGTCTGGGGTCTTCGGGCTCGGGGCTAAATGAAGGGCGCAGGCCGGAGCAGCTCAGCCCTGGGAACAAGGGGTGCCGGCCATGGGGCAAGTCCAGTTGCAAGACCGAAGGCTGCTCGGGCTCAGGACCGGACGGCTCAGTCTCACTGAGAAGGAGCTGTGGGTGGCTCTCGGGGATGGACGCGAGTGCGCGCCAGGACTCGGGCTGTGGGTAGTGTCTTGTGTCTGTGCCTTGTTTCTTCGTCCTGTATGTAGCACTGTCACAGAAAACATCCGCTCCATGTGTTTTAACGAGGGAACAGGCGGCTTCTAGCGTATAGGGAACGGAGGGACACGGCGTCCTTGCCCAAGCCTCCAATTAGCTACCTTAGGGACCTTGCCTCCGTGGCACCGTATTCCTTGGGGATTAAAAAAAAAAAAAAAAAGTACCAGATTGATGGAGTATTTTATTATTTTCTGAATTATTTTAAAATTATAGTTTCAATAAATAACATATGCAACTTAGTTTTAAACAGTCAAACAATACGAAAGTTTATCTTCTAGAGTAATGCGTATACTAGCATTTGTTTATTTATACCTTCCTTGTTTTTTCACCATATTCTTTCCTACTCTTCTTGTTCTGTCCCCTCCTTTTAATTCTGTATCCCACCTCCTGCCCAGTGAAAGTGCCTGGAGAAAGTGACGTCACCCCCACTACCTAGGGCATCGCTCAACCTCCTGTGCTCCCAGCTTCGTCACCCCTGCTGTCTTCAAAGTCTTTCAGTGCGGTGGCCCTTTGGGTAGGGAGCCCACTATGGAGAGGACATTTCGTTTATTTGCCTTCCCTCTCCCAGAGATTCATAGAAAGCGGCATTGGAGAAGAGTCCGTCCTACCTATTCAGTTCTGTCTTACCCATTCTTTCCCTTAAACTGGACTTCGCAAGTGCAATTTAAGTAGAGGCTGGTAGTGAGGGGAATCAATAAAGGGTACTTCCTAAAATGCTCTAAATTTCCAGAAATTAACACTTAACTAGTTCCAATTCCTGAAAGCAGTACTCCCCCAGTTACACCTTTACCCCATTGCCTCCCCCTTCCCCCAGGAACAAGGAGAATTGCATGGTTCTTTCCCTCTGTAAGAACTCAGAGGCTGGAGGTTTTATATTTGTGAGGGGTGGGGAGGAGCCCTGGAGGATGTAGGAGCAGGCCAAGACCCCTGAGTGGAGAAGAATCCTGGGGCGCTGGGTCCCGTCCTTCAGAAACAACCTCCAGATAATCTAGTAAGAGATCACATATGTGGCTTATTGCTTGCAAACAGCGCAATCAACTCTTTTCCAATGCTTTTCTATGCAATGCCAAAACATATTGAAAAGTAGGAAAAATCAGCAAATAAATCCATTTTTACCTACATGATAAAATAGAAATTCTTTAAATTATTTTTACCAAATTAAAAGTTTTTTTAGGAGTTGTGTAGAGTGTCTGAAATAACCTAATGGTTACTCCAGTCACTACATTTTCCTTTATTTATTTTTTCACGTTGCATAACCTTGACCTGGATCCAAAACATGTCAAAATATGCAGGTTGGCCAGAAGCTGCCACTTCTAAGAAGCCTTTGGACTGGGGGGTTGGAAGGGGAGAAGATTAGAAAATAAGGACTGATCCTGTGGTAGGGTAGAGAAATAACAAAAAGGAATGGATTGAGTATCAGCTTGAGTCTGGTAAGGAATCAGGTATAATTAGGAGAACAGGGAAATGAATAAGAGACAAAGGAGTCACTAGCCATTCATTCATTCAAAATGTTCATAGAGTGTCCGGCTATGTGCCAGTTGCTGGGCAGGAAATGGTGAACGGAACCAGGCAATATCCCTACTCTCCTGAAGCTTACAGATGTTTGGGGAGGCAACCCTTAGTAAAATAACTATTGAAAATGCGTCATCCCATACATCAAAAGGTTGCAGGTTTGTTCCCCAGTTGGAGCGCGAAGAGGAGGCACCAATGGATGTTTCTCTCTTTCTCTCTCCCCCCTTGTCTCTCTCTAAAATCAATAAACATATCCTCAGGTAAGGATTAAAAAGAAAACGTAATTACAAACTAAAATAATATTTCTAAAGGAAAGAAATAAAATTCTTTGAGGGTGTATACTCCAAGAGGAAAAACCAAACAAAACACCCTTTTCCATTACTGTTATTCTTGCTTTAAAATTAAATGTTTAAATTAGTTTTATTCTTATCAGCTTGTTACTGTGCACAACAAAATATGTGCATTGCAGTTCAAATGTGAATCATTCATATTCTCATTGCTAAGGAAGATATGTATGTAATTGCCATACCCGATTCAGTTTGTACAGTGACAATTTATTGTTGTAACTGAGTACTTTCCCAAGTGAAACAGGTGTAGCAGGTAGACTACAATATCTTTTCTCCACTTCCAAAGCTTTGCATACCTCTTCAGAGTTTCATATACAGTCCTTAAGCAAAGAAAAAAAACACACAAACCTAATTGCATTGAGGCTGTAAGTAAAAGTAACCTAAAGTTCACAATGGGGTGCTCTGGCAAGCAACATATTCTATGTGCAAATAAATATTTTCATTTATTCAACATTATTTATAGTAAATCTTCTAATGCCCAGCACTGTGTTAGATGTTATGGATAAAATGGGTTAGTAAGACACAGTCCCAGCATTCAAGGAATTCGTAGAAGTCTAAGAGAGGGGAGTCATACATATCCATGCAAGGCAGGAAAGTGTTGTGGTTGCTGTGATTAGGATGCAGTGATGCACAGGTAAGGGAGTGGTCGATTCTACCATGGAAAGGAGGGGTTGAGGAAAGTTTCATGGAAGAGTTAACATTTAAGTTGAATCTTGAAATACAAGACATTCCACAAGATAAGTAAAGTGGAGAGGGCATTATAGAAAAGGGATTAGTGTGAAAAACCGAACAAAACAAACAGAAAAGCAGAGGCACGATGTCCAGGACCTTCAAGTGGCTCAAAGAGCTCAATTAAAAGGAACAAAGAGGGACTTGTTGAGAGATAAGGCTGGAGTGGTGGGCAGGCCAGGTCGCGGAACCTGCACGCCACCATATAGATACCCTGGTGGTTAAACTGTGTACTCAAAGGTGTGATGGACCCAGGTTTGAGTCGTGGCTTGGCCATTTTTTAGCCGTGGAACTTTGGTCAAGTAACTTGGCCTCAACATATAATGGTGATGAAGGTTGTACCTCCCTCATTGGGTTGCTGTAAGAATTGAGATAAGCCATGTAGTACCTGATACAGATTATGCGCCCAGTTATTGTTGGCTATTATATCCATTATTCATCCTAAGACAAAGGAAACCACTGGAAGGTTTTAAGTGAAGGAGTGACTGAGTGAGTGTTTTGTTTAGAGCACAATCATTCCGGCTGTCTGGGAATCCCTGGTTAAAGTGGAGTAAGTTTGCAGCAGAGAAACCACTTAGAGAGAATATAACCATTCAAATGACAGTGAAGATGGCATGAATGTTGGTGGCCATGATAGTGGCCATAGAGAAAAGGAGACAAATGCTTGAGATGTTTGTGAGGTAGACTCCACAGCACTCAGTTACTCATTAGATGTGGGGAGTGGGACTCTGCTCTGTCATCCTTTGGTCTATCATCTAAGTGATCTCGGGTAAACAAAAGGAAGCTGGGCACCAAGCAGGACTAGGGATCAGGTATCTAGGAAGTGCTTGTCTCTCTCATCTCTGGGAGGCCTTTAGTTCAAGCTAAATGAACATGAAACTTCATCCATTTGCTATTGTCGTAAAGCAGCACATATAACCCTCACTTGTGCCTAGGAGTTTTGGTTCAACTTTGCCGTCAGTCTGACTGAAGTTGTTCTCCTTTTCTCAAGTGTCCTCTCACAATTCAATAAGCACTGGCTGAGGGGCCTTTATTAAAGTCAGTGATAATTAGAGAATTTAGGTGGGCCCTATTTTTTTTTAATTTAATTTTATTTATTTTTAGAGAGGGAAGGGAGGGAGGGAGGGGGAGAGAGAGAGAGAGAGAGAGAGAGAGAGAGAGAGAGAGACACATCAATGTGCGGTTGCTGGGAGACATGGCCTGCAACCTAGGCATGTGCCCTGACTGGGAATCAAACCTGCGATGCCTGGTTCGCAGCCCGTGCTCAATCCACTGAGCTAGACCAGCCAGGGCATAGGTGGGCCCTATTTTATAATGCAGTGTAATCTTGGTAACCACATCATCCATTCATAAAACAGAAAATAACTCACATGTGTGTAATAATGTTTGCTGAAAAGTTGCCAGTAGTTTTATGCCTATTTCCTCCAAATGTGGATCCTGGGAAATACTGATTGATTGTAGTACAGCTTGAACAG
The DNA here is from genome assembly GCA_004024845.1 of Tonatia bakeri. NCBI lineage: Eukaryota > Metazoa > Chordata > Mammalia > Chiroptera > Phyllostomidae > Tonatia > Tonatia bakeri. The sequence goes on along the minus strand of PVIA01006586.1, from coordinate 78,195 downwards.
CTGTATCATTACTCAAAATCACAGAAATGAAAAGACATTATAATAAGGCAGGGCCAAGAAGTGAAGTGGCAAAATGTGAAGTGAGGAAAAATAAGGTCTAGAGTTTGTATAAAAGTAGACTTTCCATGTCTGTGACCTTGGACAACGTATCTAACCTCTCTGAGCCTCAGTTTTTACTGGTGGATTTTCTTTTGATATCTGTAAAACCAAAGTAGTATCTCCTACAAGGGGTGGTTGTTAGGGTTAAATGAGCTGTATATGGAAAGTGGTTAACACAATGCCTGGCATAGGGTGGGTGCTTCACTGGCTGGTATCCTTTGACTCAGCTGTCTCTGAGGTCTTTCCTTATTTTGACAAAGCAGGAAGAATGAATATTTCTTGGGTTGTGTAACCTGAATTAATTGGCTTTTATGTGTTTCTCATCTATAATTGTCTTTTTTCCCCTGTAAACCCGGACAAAAACCTGTTTACCTCCACTCTCAGGGAATGCTTCTCAGTGATGATGGGGCACAGGTAATATGATGCCTGCAGACAGGAAGCTAATTTTAGCTATTCTTCTTTCAACAAGTCTTTCACATACACACAAGCAAAATTACTAACAAATAGAAAAATGGAGCTATTGACTTCTCTATCCTGTGCTTTTTGTTGGTAGAGTTTCTAACAAACATTTTTCTTATTTATTTGTTATGTTTCATGTAGAAAGAAAGAACCAGGCTCAAAGAGATTGTAACGGCTCCTCCAATAATCCTGAGCTGTTTGTCCTTAGGAAAAAAACGTGTTTTTTCTCTTAATAGAAGTTGATGATTGAAAGAATTATCATATCCTCCATATAGTTTTTCTAAATATTCTAAATTTGACAAAGCCTTCCATTTAGTTCAGCAAGCATCAGTTGAACTCCAGTTGCATGCTAGGGGCTGAGTTGGCACCGTGAACTCAGAGATGCCCCTGCAGAAGAGGGTGGGTAAGAAGGGCTGAGTGCCAGCTGATCTTAGAGAGCCGGTGAGAAGGGACCCATCAGGCCAAGGTTCTTACTAGTTTCAGAACCCTGGTCCCTCAGATCATGAACTTGCACATGGGAGTCCTTTTGTGCTGTTTGTCAGTTGAAATATTAGGAGAAAAAGGTAGTGAGGAGGCCAAGTGGCCTATTTTCTACACTTCTAAAAATAAAAATATTTGAAATAAAGATTTGCTCTATGCAATTAGTCAATTTTCACCCATATCTTTTGAGAGGCAATGAAGTTAAAAGTCTAGGCTCTGGAATTAGAGTGCCCAGCCCTGTATCCCAGCTCTACAGCTTACTAGTCATATGGCTTTGGGCAAGTTGTTTACCCCTCTGTGCCCCAGTTCCCCTATCAATAAACTGAGGTTACTGATATTACCCACTGCATTTGTTGTTCACTGATTTAAATGAGCTAACACACATTGTCCAAGCTCATCAAGCACAGATGCTGTGTCTTCTTCAACACTGAAACCTCAGAATCCAGCATGGTGCCTGGCGCAATGGAAAAGCTGAGTGAATAAGCAAATCTCGGTACATAGACTGATACAGCACTTGATGGACAAAGCCCTTTTTCTCATTAACTCACGTCATCCTCAGAACATCTCAGGAGATAAATAGGGAGATGGGTGCAATAGGTACACTCATCTCCATTTACCAGTGAGGAACTAGGGCCCTGGAAGGTTGCATGACTTGACAAAGAAAGCACGACTATAATGACAGACCTGATTCTTGCTCTTAACTGCATTTATTCCTAGCCCCGTGAGCTTCCCACTAACTGACTGCCTCTCGATCTTATGCAGGTTTCATGGGACTCAAAGTTTACCCACCACCAAAAATGAACACACCTTATTTAGTTTTCTGAAGAAATGAACTTACTGTAAAAACACTCAGTCAAATTATAACTTCAAGTTAAAAGTTGAAGTTTGGGAAGTTTCTGTTTCGGGTGGTGGGGAAAAAAGCGGAGGATATTTTATGGGAATTGAAGAAGTTCTATGTGTGAGAGTAGCAGAGGATCACAAAAAAATATTAACTGACTTTGTTACATAAATATTTAAACTATTATGTATAAAAAGCCACAATTAACTTAAAAGGAAACTAAATTTTAAACAATTGTAGCAAATATGCCAAAGAGTTAAAAGTTTTGATATCTAACGAGCTCATAAAATTTAATAGGAAAAATGATAAGACCTTAGTTTCAAAAAGTGGGCAAAGGATTAACAGTTTTCAAATGAGGAAAAGCATGTGACATATAAAATATTTTAACTTTAATAAAAGAAAGAAGGATTTTTAAAATGATATATCAGTTTGTTTATCAACAACAGTAAGATTTTAAAGATGATACTGGTGGAGTGAGATAAAATGGTTACCCCAGATAATACAAATTATCTGGAAAATAATCCTCTTAAAAATTGGTTATTATCTTTGACCAAGGGATTCAATTTCTGGGATATATCCTAAAGAAATCATTAGCGAGATACAAGATGGCAGAGGAGTAAGTGGAAGCTACACTAACCTCCTCCCAGGACCAATCTGGAATTACAGGTACAGCTAAATTGTAGAGAAATCATTAATAACTGAAGAAATCATTAGAGACATGGTTTAAGACTTATGCCTCCCCCCAAAAAAGAAAGTAGTTATCTAAAAACTTATAAAGAAAAAATGCTCAGTGCTGCTATTACATGGCTACAATAACTAAAGTGAAGAAGTGTAACACAAACCTAAAAAAAATAAACAGGCACGAAGATGTTCTTCACAGTGTTTGTTTAGGAAGGTGAAACACTAGAAACAGCCCGTGTCCGACAATAAGAAAGTGTTTAGATAAATCGTGGTGGTGGTGAAGTAGCTTAGACTAGCAGCTGAGAGCATGGAGTCTCGACACCGGAGTTCGAATCCTGACTTTGCCACATAGTAGCCCTGCAACCTTGCAAACCTCTTCGTGCCTCAGTTTCTGCATTTATACAGTGAGGATGGCAAGAGTACCTATAGTATAGTTTATGTAGATTAAATGAGTCAATACAGGTCCACAATTCCAAACTCCTCAAAGCTCTATAAACCTAAAGATTTTTGAGATTTTATTAGTAGCAAAACATGATTAAACTGACAGAAACTGACATAACTTTATCCCACTTTCTGTTGACTATATTCTGGGGCTGTAGTCAATCTTAATCCTTTTCCATAGTAGTTTTACTTTCCCTGCAGAATCTCTAAGGATCTCTTTATGAATTAATAACCCTCATGAACATGTGAAAAGATTAATTGAAGTCAGTGATAATTGGAGTCAGGTATATCTACTGTAAGCTAATCTCTTGGTCAAGAAATATTCCAAATCCTCCCACACAGAACTTTCAAACTTTAAGGTGAGAAATATTATTAACTGTAGATTGCTGAGCTCTACCTCCAGAGGTTCTCATTAAACAGCTCTTGGGCGGGGCAAAGTCTGTAGTTCTCACAAGTTCCCAGGTGATGCTGATCATGGACCACATGTTAGGTACCTTCCTCTAACCACCCCTCTTTAATTTTTATCACCCCTTATATTGTATCTTTATTATGTGAACATTTTCTTTTTGAAATCTTTGACTTCTTTTTATATTATTGTCTTGTCTTCTCATTTCTATGCTTTGCTTTTATTTCTAGAAGTAGTCACCTAAAGAAATTATCGCTTTCTAGGCACTTATGTGTCAGTAACTTTGTTAGTGCTCTATTTATTTTTTTTTCATTTTTTAACAACCCTGAAAGAGCATATTATTATCCTCATTTTAGAAGTGAGAAAACAGAGGTCCTAGGACTCCCAGTAAGTGGGAAAAAAACCCTTCCGGCCCCCAAGCCCAAGCTCATTCCATTTTACTGCCCACCCCTTTCTCCTGGCGGTACATGTCACCAGGTCTCCAGGCTACATGCTTTCTCGATCCTGCCTCAGCTGTGTGGCTCCTGCCGAGTCCCCAGTCTGGAACCCCTGTCTCTACTCACCACCTATCTGGATCCCATTTGGAACTTCTAACCAGGAGGCTCACCCAGCTACGGCTGCCCACAACCCACACTTTTGTTTTCACCTGGCCATTCATCATACTGGGCACAGCACAGGTCAGTTTACAGCGGCGAGTGCACTAACACGGAATTTACTCTTGTATTATTATTTATTAATTATTGTATTGTTTTCCATATGAACAACTGCAAATTTACTTGTGCCCCACCCTGTTTGTATTTGCTTTTCCATACCAAGGGATTTGTCCTCCTAACTGGTCTTGGAACTCCTTGAAGGCAGGACCCATCTCTGGAATCTGTGTCCCTTTGGAACCGCTGCAGTGGGGGTTGAGTGTCTCCCTTACCCCACTTCCTGCTTTTCTCCCTTCCTGCACTGCTATCCCCACCACTTGTCCTGCCTTACATTGGTGAAGTTGAGCCATATCAACAAGAAGAGGGAAAAAAGAAAGCAAACCATGTTTGACCGTTCTTCAGACCACCAGCTGTGGGTGTCTTGCTGGTGTTTGGTTGTTCCACAGTATCATGAGAAGGAACTCACCATGAGGATCTGCACTTAGCACTTGGTTGTTATTGAGGGTTTCCAGACACCCCTCCCCTCCTTCCATATTTACTCAGATTCCATTTCCATTATTTTACTTCCCAATTTCACTCTGCATCCTTGTCTCTGTGCAAGTATATGCCAAGAGTTCTCACCTGTCTGTTCCCAGCTTGCACATTTCTGGAGTCACTTCCCTGGAATAAGATCTACTGGGGCCAATATGGTGGGAACCATTCATTTGGTCTATGCACTGGCTATTTTTCCCCATCTCCCATCCAACCGTACTCCTTCCCTCCCCCTCCCTGCATTTCTCCCTTCCTCCTTCATGAGATCATTATTTCTGTTATTGCGTGGATGGTGTTATCAACCCACTATGACAGCTTTTACACATCTCAGGACTTGTGATCTTCCTTTTGTAATTTTCTCAAAACTTGTCATTATCTCCCTGTGAGGGGTCTGCAGAGCAGCTGGGCCTCGCAGACAAAGGGTGAGATTTCCCACGGTGCTTTCATTTCCTCCCTGTCCGTTAGTGCAGAAGTGCTGGTGGTGTTTCAGCCGCAGCCTCGCCTAGCTGCACTGCTAAACTGACACCACTACCAGTACATAATTCTGGATTCAATTAGTCTTCTGGTTCAGAAGGCTTTTTTCTGACCCACATTTATAAACCAGCTTTGTGACAGTTCTGATGCTTTCCTTCAGTGTCTCCTGTGATTGGAATTCCTTCTCTTTGGTGCCTCATTCCCTGTGCTATTCCTGGAAACTTTCACAGTGAAACGCTAAGGGGAAAAAACATTTTGAGAATACCATTTACTATTTCTTTAGTTTTCCAATGTATCAGTCATTGTGTTCAGCATTTTTATGCTTTATTGTTTATTCCCATTATTTAACTTTAGTTAGGTACATCCCAGTACAATGGAGAAACTGAGTGTTAGTGAGGTTAAGTGACTTGCCTGAGGTTCCATGGTCAGTAAGTGGAGCAGCCTGCATTCAAACCAAGGCTACATATTCCAAAGCTCATAGTCAGATTTTCATTTCTAGGAGCTTTCTCCTCTCCTTCAAAAAATATAATAATTTAGTCTAAAGATCTCTTATAAACCACTATGACAGTGCAAATGGATATACCCTTTCTGGAGGGCAAGTTGGCAATTCATATTAAAAGCTTTCTTATCCTTTAATTTAACAATACCCATGCCTGAATTTATGCTAAGAAAATATTAACATGTGCAAAGACTTAGCAAGTCCAAGGAAGAACAGGACAGCAATATTCATAATATGAAAAATTTGTAACAAAAGGGAATTTTTCCAACACAATGGAATTGACTAAAGTGTGATACAAGGAGACAATGAAATACCGAGTAGTCACAAATTCTGTGGAAAAAGAATGTTCGATGGTATAAAAATGTGCTCATGATGTACTAAGTAATACTATAGAATTTCAGATTAAATCCATTTTTGTAAAAACAGATACTATGAAATAGATTCAAAGAGAAATGACACAAAGCCAGAGACATAGATATGTATATAGGTAAAAAAAAAAAGTGAAGAGTTGTGATACTGAGATAGAATTAAAACAAATTTTTATTCTTTTAACTCTTTTACTATGTAATAATTACTTTTTAAATCGACACGGAGGTTTATTTTAACTTTTTGTTTTTAGGGTTTTGTTTTGTTTTATTGGAAAGCATTCGCATGTTGTTTGAAGATGTAGTCTTTGAAACTCCATCCTGGTGTTTCCCTCTGTTGGTGTTTTTATGCTATCAACTTTGGGTTTGCTCTTTTTATGGAGCTGAGCTGGGGAGCTGATCATTTGTGCTGAAAATATTTGCTTGAAACTGAGCTCTTCTCTGGCATTTTGTACCCTTGTGTGTTTCAGGTGGGCAATTCCTAGCTTGTTTCATCCAAATCTAAACTAATTAAACATCCTCTCCACCTCCCTCTGCTCTGGCAACTTTTATTTTTCTCTCTGAAGCAAAAGCCATCTTTCCTCACCCTCACTGACCCTGTGAAGGAAATTTCAAACTTTTTTTTTCAAGTTACAAGATCTTTGACCAGTACTCCCACTTTATAATTTGTTCCACAAACCAGCATTTCTACAGACACTGAGTTCTGTGTTCTCAGTTTCTTTAATAACTTTTTTCTTATTTTTTTTCTCTTTGACTCAGGGTGCATTGCTTTCCTGACCAGGTCACTTCCTTACTGCCACGTGCTGTTGAATCATATTGATTATACTGTACTCATAGCATAGCCTCCCCTTATTCGGGCCTCCAGGTGCCTTTGAAACGAGCTTTCATGCTTGCTTCAACTTTCTTTCTGCTCTGGTCCCTTTGATCATCTCCCTGTCAGCTTCCTTCATCTGCCCCTTTGGAGTCCTCATTTCTGTTTCAAGAAAGTCGAAGTATCTGTCCCTCATCTCTTTATATTTCCCATTCGGCTGATAGTCCTTAATCTAATCATTTTAGTCTTCGATTAGGCCATCCCTGAAGCTTTTTAAAATGTTATTGATTGATTATTTTTATATTTTTTTCCATGACCATATATCCCCCCTGACTAAACATCCTCTTCCACCTCCACCCAGCCCCTCCCCACTACAATCACCACCCCACTGTTGTCCATGTCTATGAGTGCTTTTTCCTTTTTGCTCAACCCCTCCACCCTTAACCCACCCCTAGAGCTGTCAGCCTGCTCTCTGTCTGAGTCTGTCTCTGTTTTGCTTATTAGTTCAGTTTGTTCATTCGATTCCACAAATGAGTAAAATCATATCTTTGTCTCTCCCTGATTGCCTTATTTCACTTAGAATAGTATTCTCCAGATCTATTCATGCTGTTGCAAAGGGTAAAATTTTCTTCTTTTTTTACCACTGAGTGGTATTCCATTGTGTAAATGTGCCATAGTTGTTTTATTGTCTCATCTATACTGATGGACACTTGAGCTGCTTCCAAATCTTGGCAATTGTAAATAATGCTGCAATGAACATAGGGGTGCTTATATTCTTTAGAATTAGTGTTTTGGGTTTCTTTGGATAAATTCCCAGAAGTGGAAGCACTGGGTCATAAGGCAGTTCCATTTTTAATTTTTTGAGATAACTCCATACTGCTTTCCACAGTGGCTGTACCAATGTGCATTCCTACCAACAGTGTAAAAGGAATCCCTTTTCTCCACATCTTGGCCAGCACTTGTTGTTTGTTGATTTATGGATGATAGCCATTCTGACAGGTGTAAGTTGATATCTCATTATGGCTTAATTTGCATTTCTCTACTGATTAGTGATGTTGAGCATCTTTTCATATGTCTGTTGGCTAGCTGTATGTCCTCTTTGGAGAAGTATCTATTGAGGATCTTTGCCTATTTCTTAATTGGATTATTTGATTTTGGGTTTGTTTGTTTGTTTGTTTTTGGTGTTGAGTTTTACAAGTTCTTTATAAGTTTAGAGATTAACTCCTTATCAGATGTACCAGCAAATATGTTCTCCCATTCTCAGTAGCTTGTCTTTTTATTTTGTTAATGATTTCCTTTGTTGTGCAAAAACCTTTTAGTTTAATATAGACCCATTTGTTTATTTTATCTTTTGTTCCCCTTGCCTGAGGAGATATATCAGAAAAAATATTGCTACAGGCAGTGTCCAAGATTTTACTGCCTATATTTTCTTCTAGGATTTTTATGGTTTTGGGTCTAACATTTAAGCCTTTAACCCATTTTGAGTTTATTTTTGCATGTGTTATAAGAAAGTGGTCTAGTTTCATTTTCTTGCATGTATCTGTCCAATTTTCCCAACACCACTGATTGAATAAACTATCTTTAGTCAGTTGTATGTACTTGCTTCTTCTGTCAAATATTAATCGACTATAAAGGTGTGGGTTTATTTCTGGGTTCTCTATTCTGTTCCATCAATCTATGTGTCTGGTTTTTGGTTGCTTTCCCTCCCCCTCAGTACCATGCTGTTTTGATTACTATGGGCTTATAGTATAATTTGATATTAGGTAATGTGATTCCTCAAATTTTGTTCTTCTTGCTCAACATTACTGTCGCTATTTTGTGGTTACAAATAAATTTTTGAAATATTCTAGTTCAGTAAAATACATCATTGGTATCTTGATAGGAATTGCTTTGAATCTATAGATTGCTTGGTATAGAACATGGTATGTACCTCCATTTATTTGTATCTTCTTCAGTTTTTTTCTTTAGTGTCTTATAATTTTCCTAGTACAGGTCTTTCACATTCTAGATTAAGTTTATTCTTAGGTATTTTATTCTTTTTGAAGCAATTGTGAATGGGACTTCCTTAAGTTCCCTTTCTGATAGTTCATTATTAGCATGCAACTGATTTCTAGAAATTCATTTTGTATCCTGCTACATTTTGAATTCATTTATAAGCTGTAGTGATTTCTGGTGGAATATTTAGGGTTCTGTATATACAGTATCTGTCATCTGCAAATAAAGACAGTTTTACTTCTTCCTTTCCAATGTGGATGACTTTTATTTCTCCTTCATGTCTGATTGCTATGGATAGGACTCCCAAACAATGTTGAATTAGATAGGAGAAAGTAGACATCTGTCTTGTTCCCAATCTTGAAGAGAATGCTTGTAGGTTTTGCCTGTTGAGTATGATGCAGGCAGTAGTTTTGCCATATATGGTCTTTATTATGTATGTTCCCTTTGTTCATACTTTGCTGAGAGATTTTATCATAAATGCTGGATTTTATCAAATGCTTTTTCTGTGTCTATACATATGATCATGTGATTTTTATCCTTTATTTTGTTTATGTGATGAATCATATTTCTTGATTTGCAAATGTACTAACCTTGCAACCCTGTAATAAATCCCACTGACCATGGATATTTCTGATGTATTGCTGTATTCTATTTGCTAATATTTTCTTGAGGATATTAGCATCTATGTTCATCGAGGATATTGGCCTAAATTTTCATTTTTTGTAGGGTCTTTATCTGGTTTTAGAATTAGAATAATGCTGGCCTCATAAAATAAGCTTGGGAGTCTTCCATCCTTTGAACTTTTTGGAATAGTCTGAGAAGGAGAGGTGTTAGTTCTTCCTGGATGTTTGGTAAAATTCACCTGTGAAGCACCTGGTCCAGGGCTTTTGTTTGTTGGGAGTTTTTGATTACTGCTTCATTTTCACTAGGTGTAATATCTGTCTATTTAGATTCTCTGATTCCTCCTGAGTTAGTTTTTGAAGATTGTACGTTTCTGGGAATTTATCCATTTCATCCAGGTTGTCCAATTTGTTGGCATATAGTTGTTTATAATATCTTCTCATAATCCTTTGATTTCTTTGGTGTCAATTATTACTTCTTTTTCATTTTTTAATTTTATTATTTGGGTCCTCTCTCTTTTTTTCTTGATGCGTCTGGTTAAAGGTTTATTAATATTGCTTATCTTTTCAAAGAACCAAATTTTGGTTTCATTGATCTTTTGCATCATTTTAAGAGACTATTTTGTTTATTTCTTTCTGATCTTTATGATTTCCTTCCTTCTACTCATTTTGGGCTTTGTTTGTTGTTCTTTTTCTTGTTCCCTTAAGTATAAAGTTAGATTGTTTATTTGGGCTTTTTCTTGTTTCTTTTTTAAAAGATTTTAATTATTTATTTTTAGAGAGGGGATGGGAGGGAGAAAGAGAGGGAGAAAAGCATCCATGTGTGGTTGCCTCTTGAGCACCCCATACTGGGGACCTGGCCCATAACCCAGGCATGTCCCCTGACTGGGAATTGAACCAGCAAATGTTTGGCTCATAGGCTGCCACTCAATCCACTGATCCACACCCACCAGGGTGAGCTTTCCTTGTTTCTTGAATGCTATGAATGTCCCTCTTAGGATTGCTTTCTCTGTGTCCCACAGATTTTGGGTTGTTGCATTCTCATTTTCATTTGTTTCAAGGTAGTTTTGCTTTCTTCCTTGATCTCATTGTTGCTTCACTCGTTTTTAAAAACATGTTATTTGCCTTCCATGTTTTGTGTATTTTTCAGTTTTCTTCTTGTCATTGATTTCTAGTTTCATATGATTATGGTCAGTGTTATGCTTGATAAGATTTCAATCTTCTTAAATTTATTGAGAGTTGTTTTGTATCTTAACATGTGATCTATCCTAGAAGATGTGCACTTGAAAAGTTTGTATAATCTGCTTGTTTGGGCAAAAGGCTCTGAAGACGTCAATTAAATCCATCTGATCTAGTGAGTCATTGAAGGCTGCTGTCGACTTGTTGATTTTCTGTCTGGAAGATCTACCTATTGCAGTCAATGGGGTGTTAAAATCCCCTGCTATGACTGTAGTTCTGTTGATATCTCCCTTTATGTCCATAAAGTTTTACTTTCTATATTTAGGTGGTCCTATGTTGGGTGCATAAATGAATACTACAGTTATATCTTCTTGTTGGATTGTTCTCTTTATCATTATGTAGTGTCCTTCTTTGTCATACTATAGCCTTGGTTTTGAAGTCTATTTTGTCAGATATAAGTATTGCCAGCCCAGCTTTTATTTTTCCATTTGTATGTAATGTCTTTTTCCATCCCTTTACTATTAGTCTATGTGTAACTTTCGTTCTGAGGTTGGTGTCTCATAGACAGCATATATATATATATGGATCTTGTTTTCTTATGTATCAGCTACCCTAGGTCTTTTGATTAGAGCATTTAAGCCATTTACATTTAAAGTGGTTATTGCTAGCTACAAATGTATTGCCAATTTTGTCTTTATAACTATGTTCTCCTGTTTTATTTCACCTTCTTCTTAAAGAAGACCCTTTAACATTTCTTTTAACACTGGTTTGATGATAATAAACTTCTTTAGCTTTTTCATGTCTGGGAAGGTCTTTATTCTCCTTCTATTTTAAGTGATAGCATTGGTGGTTACAGTAGTCTTGGTTGTAGATTCTTTCTTTTTATCACTTTGAATATTGTATGCCTATCCCTTCTAGTCTGAAATGTTTCTTTTGAGAAATCATGACAGTTTTATGGGAACTCCCTTGTAGGTAACTGATTTTTTCTGAGTGCTTTTAAGATTCTCTCTTTGTCTTTAACCTATGTCATTGTAATTATGACATATCTTATTGTGAGATTATTTGAGTTTTTCTTGTTTGGCACTCTCTACACTTTCTGGACTTGTGTGTCTTTTGCCTTCCCCAGGTTGTGGAATTTTTCAGCCATTATTTCTTTGGGTAGTTTCTCAATCCCTTGCTCTTTCACTGTTCTCTTCCTGTTACTGCTCTGATGCATATGTTTTTATGGCTCACATTGTCCCAAAAGTTCCCTAAATTATCCTCATTTTGTAAAATTCCTTTTTTCTTTTTGCTGCTCTGCTTTGGTATTTTTTCGACCTTGTCTTCCAAGTCACTGATTTGCTCCTCTGTTCAATTCAACCTACTGGTTATTTCTTCTGTTGTATTTCAGATATTGTATTCTTCCTTTCTGACTATTCATTTTCATAGTTTCTATGTTCTTTTTCAGGCTGTTATAGTTCTCACAAAGTTTCCTGAGCACCCAACAATCATTTTTTTTAACTGTATAGCTGTTAAATTGCTTATCTCCATTTCATTTAGCTATTTTTCTTGGGATTTCTGCTGTTCTTTCATTTGGGTATATTTGATTGTCTCTCCATTTTGGCTGTCTCTTTGTATGTGTTTCTGTATTTTAGGTAGATCTACAATGACTCTGAAATGTGGTAGGGTGGCTTTATGTAGTAGGGTCCTGTGGACGTCACTGGTGCAGTCTCCTTGATCACCTGATCTGGGTGCTCCAGCAGTATCCCTAGTGTGGGTTTATGTGGGCCCTTCTATTGTATGTGACTCTTGATAGCTACTGGCCATTGGTGGGTGATTTTGACCGTCAGGCTGGCTGACTGTGAGGTTTGAACTCAACCACAGTATATAGGCTGCTGTGCAGGTGCTGACCACATTAAGCGGAATTTGCCTCAGCAGGGTCTAGGGCCTGCTGAGATCTCACTTTGGATATGCCACCTGTGAAGCTAATTGGATCCTTCTCTAATGCTATCTGAAGCTGACCACTGGGTGTGTTGGTTCTGACACCTCTTGGGAGGGACTCTGCTGCAAGTCAATTCAGACATTGCCCTGTGCATGGCCCTGAGCAACATTTTTTGCTACAGAGCAATCCACAGTTAGTGGCTGCATAGGTGTGCATGGAAAGGACCAAGCTGTGCACCAAGGCCAGCTTCCACCAGCACTGAGTTTGGGGGAAGGTCAACAAAAGGCCCAAGGCACCCTGAGATCCACTTCCATTTGCCCCTGCCTATCTCCACCTGCTGACTGCCTCTTAGGCTCAGTCACTGAAATGGCCTCTGTCAGTACTCAACTTGCATGAGGAAGGTTCTCAGTGAGTTACCAGGTAGGGGCTAGTGGTGTTCACTAGATTGATACAGGTTCAATCTCTGTGTTAGTGTTGGGTCTAAGGCCACTCGGCAAAAGTCCTAGCATATACCAAGTCTAGGTGCTACCTGGTGAGTGCCTACAGATCTTTGTGGTGGGGCAGGGTCTCAGGACGTCCTCAGGGTAAGGCTAGCAGAGTTTTTGAGACCCAAACAGTCCAATATTTGACCATGTGAAAGGAGGGCTCTGCCCTGGTCTGCCATGTGAGGGGACAATGGCCCCTGTCCTAAAGCCACACAACTCAGTCTTCCCCAGATTCTGCCCAGAACCTGAGCTCAGCAGGGCAGAGATACACAAGAGTCAAGAGGGTGGGGCTAGTGGATCTCCCTTGAGAGGGAGTGCTGGTCAGGCTTGAGGGAAGAAGGGGAGATAGTCTCTGCCCCAGAGCCACACAGTTCAGTCAGGATACCCCCTCAGTCTACCTGGACTTCCACACCCCTGCCCAGGCAGCTGACTCCTCAGCAGGGTGTGAGTTCCACAGGGTGGGGTGACATGGAGTCTAGAGGGTGGGGCTACTGCATTCTCCCAGGCTGATGCCATAAGGAGGGGAGTGCTGCACCCTAGAAAAATGGCATCTGCAGGTGGTGTGGGAGAGGGACTCATACAGGGATCCTAGTGGCTGTCCCTTCAGCTCTCTCTCTAGAGCCACAAACCCCAGTCTCTTCCCACACAACTGCAGTCTAGTCCTCCCTCCCTCTGCCAGAGCCCAGGGTAAGGGGCTGAAATGAGATTTTGTGTGTTGGCATTTTAAGAGTGTGCCTGTGTTTCTAGCAGACTCATCTCTCCCTGGTGGACAGAATCCCTGCTGATTTTCACAGCCAGATATTATGTGAGTGACTCTTCTTGGCTCTGGTGCTCTGGGCTGAGGAGCCCATTGTGGGGTTGACACCCATGCTCCTCTGGTGGAACATTTGCAGCTCCA
>PVIA01006586.1:0-64263 GCA_004024845.1 Tonatia bakeri | reverse complement strand
GGTTTTTCTTAAAAAACCATTTTACTTTTTGTTTTATGCCTCTATTGATTTCCAAGATTTAGAATGTCATTTTTGACAGTTTTGTCCAATTTAGCATTGCTTCACCATTTCAGGAACTCTGCTTCTATCTCATTCTCTCACCATGCCAAGCTACTGAGAACTCCCTCTAGGAGATTATTAATATTTAGATCTTAACAGTCTATGTGTATCAGAGATAATAAATATACCATGAAATACAGTTTATCTTGCAAAAGCATGTGCTTTGCAGGTAGGGAGCAGGTCTTACTCATCTTTGTAGCCCACCCAGGTAAAAAGTCTTGCATAATGCATGGTACATAGAAGGGTCATACTATTTCCAAACTGTTTCTTTAATAAGATTCTTTTCCTCCCCCCACCAACCTGCTTGCATTGGAGACATCTCACAAAGTGAAACACATGAAAAGCAATGGAATCATTATAATTGCTTCTAATGGGAAAGAAATAACTAGTTACACAAGGAGTTTTAAAAAACTTGAACAGAAGGTGATTGGCATTATCTTTTCAACAAAAGAGGAATAGAAATGGCAGTGTTGGGCCTGATGATTGCTAGGATTCCGGACCTTGAGAAGGAAAGGAAAAGATGCAGTTAAAGTCAGTACACATTAGCCTGTTCAACTGTGGTAACCAGCCACCCTCAGAGACTTTCTTTGAATCCTTCCTGAGTTACCAACCTACTGGATTTTCTAATGAAAGTGATGACCCCACTTGATTATCTAATAAAAACTGATACTTTTAAATTTTTCCTATTGAGGAGTGGTGGTTGCTCTATCCTCTATCCAGGTAAGGTAAAGTACAGTTTGCTTCCATTCCTAGTTATAGTGCATTGTTTTTAATCCAAAGGTGTATTGGATATTATTGAATGCTTTCTCTGCATCTATTGACCTTAGAGTAGATTTTTTTCTCTTTTATTCTGTAATGCAACAGACCACATTTATAAACTTTGTAGTGTTGGGCTATCATCATATTCCTGTAAATTCACTGCAAACTCTACTGGGTCATGATGTGTTGTATATTTTTTCACTGCTGGTCTAGATTTGCTAATATTTTATTTAGGATTTGAGCATCTGTGCTTATAAATAAGATTGATCTATCATTGTATTTCCTTGCCCTATCCTTTTCTGATTTTGTTGTCAAAATTTTATTAGCTTCATAAAATGAGTTTAGTAGCTTTCCCTTTGGCTTCTATTTAGTCTGTGGGTGGTAAAATACCTCAAAATAACAGTGGCTTAAATAACAATGAAATCAATTTCTCTCACATATCATGTCAAGGGGGTGAGGGAGGTGGTCCAAATTGAAATGGCATGGTACTGGACCTAGACTCTATCTTGTTGGTCTGCCATGGTTGATCTTGGCATCATAGGCCTTAGCAACTTGTCCCTTGATCATCTCCCTGTCAGCATCCTTCATCTGCCCCTTTGGAGTCCTCATTTCTGTTTCTAGAGAGTCAAAGTATCAGTCTCTCATCTCTTTATATTCCCCATTCAGCTGTAATTCTTAATCTGATCATTTTAGCCTTTGATTTGGGCTTTCGCAAAAGCTTTTATTCTTAACTTTTAATTTTGAACTACTTTTATTTTTCAATTATATTTTATTGAGTATATTATAACGGTTGTCCCATTTTTTTTACCGTTTGCCTCCCTCCACCCTGCAACCCCACTCCCTCATGCAATCCCCCCACTATTGTTCATGTCCATGGGTCATGTGTATAAGTTCTTTGGTTACTCCATTTCCTATACTGTACTTTACATTTCCAGGGCTATTTTGTAAATACCTACTTATAATTCTGAATCACCTCTTCGCCCATTCCCCACACCACTTTTCCTTCTGGCAGCTCTCAAAACCCTCTCCACATCCATGATGCTGTCTGTGTTCTTGTTTGATTTATTTGTTTTTTTAGATTCAATTGTTGATATATATGTATTTATTATCATTTTACTTTTCTTAGTTTTGATCTTTTTTTTCTTAAAGAAGTCATTTTAATGTTTCATATGATAATAGTTTGGTGATGATGAACTCCTTTAGTTTTTTCTTCTCTGGGAAGCTCTTTTATATGTCATTTGATTCTAAATGATATCTTTGCTGGGTAAAGCAGTCTTGGCTATAGGGTCCCTGCTTTTCATGACTTTGAATATTTCTTGCCTGCAAAGTTTCTTTTGAGAAATTAGCTGACATCTTATACGAACTGCCCTGTAGGTAACCAACTGTTTTGCTTTTGCTGCTTTTAAGATTCTCTTTTTATCTTTAACCTTTGGCATTTTAATTATGTGTCTTGGAGTGGGCCTCCTGCATCCATCTTGTTTGGGACACTTGCTCCCAGGGAGTCATGTTCCCTGGACTTGCGTGTCTATTTCCTTCACCAAATTTAGGGATGTTTTCTTTTATTAGTTTTTCAAATAGGTTTCCAATTTCTTGCTCTTTCTCTTCTCCTCATGGCAACTATATGATGTGAATGTTGGAATGCTTGAAGTTGTCCCAGAGGCTGCTTATACTATCCTCAGGTCTTTTTTGGGGGAATTCTTTTTTTTCTTCTTATTGTTCTGATGGTTGTTTTTTGCTTCCTTATCTTCCAAATCATTAATTTGATTCTCACCTTCATCCACTCTACTGTTGTTTCCTTGTATATTGGTTTTTATTTCAATTAGTGAATCCTTCATTTCTAACTGGATCTTTTTTATGCTGTTGAAGTCCTCACTGAGTTCCCTAAGCATCCTTATAACCAATGTTTTGAACTCTGCATCTGATAGATCATTTATCTCCATTTTGTTTAGTCCTTATTTCTAGGCTTTTGATCTGTTCTTTCATTTGGGCCATGTTTCTTTTTCTCCTCATTTTGGAAGCCTCCCTGTGTTTGTTCCTATGTATTAGATAAAGCTGCTATGACTCCCTGTCTAATGGCCTAATGGTAGCATGGCCTAAGGTAATAGGTGTTCTATAGGTTCCAGTGTCTCAGCCTCCCCTTCACCCAAGTTGGATTCTCCAAGTATGCCCTTTGTGTGGGTTGAGTACACCATTCTCTTGTAGTTGAGACTTGGTTGCTGTGGGCAGATCAATGGGAAAGATTTTCCCCAGTTAGTCAGCTGCAGAAATTGGCTGTTACCACTGACCACTAACTTCTGCCCTCCTTGGGGGGTCAGCTGTACATGGGCAAAGTGGTGGCACTCCTACATGGTCTATAGCTGTCCACTGGGTGTTCAGGCTGTAGGGTTTCCTGGGTAGTACAGGCTAAGGTTCACCCCACCTGTGTTTTGTTTGGGGCCACCCTGCCTGGGGTATAAGGCCGTGTGCAGATGGCTGCTACTTGTGCTGGGATTCAAGATTTCCAGGCAAAGCCAAGCTGTGAACCTAGACTAGCTTCTGTTAGTGCTTGGTCTGGTGCCATTTAGAAGAAGTATGGGAACTGGGGGCTCACTGAGGCT
The DNA here is from genome assembly GCA_004024845.1 of Tonatia bakeri. Taxonomy (NCBI): domain Eukaryota; kingdom Metazoa; phylum Chordata; class Mammalia; order Chiroptera; family Phyllostomidae; genus Tonatia; species Tonatia bakeri. The sequence continues at coordinate 60,808 of PVIA01006586.1, read as the reverse complement.
GGCTGCTGCTTGTTTGAGAGGATTTAGAAAGTTGTGAAGCGTAAGTCAAGACCAACCACTGGTGTGGGAAAATTTCTGTTAACACCTTTGGTGGGCTGATACTTGGAATGAGGTAGAGTCTCTAGGGATTTCCAAGGCAGGGCAAACAGTGTTACCCAGGTTGATAGAGTCTCAGATATGGCAACCACCTGTGGCCTCAGTGGCTCATTGTGGGAGGGTTCAGAAAAAGGACAAAGGCTTCTGCCCACATTTTGTCTGGAAGAAAGCTGTACCCCAGCTCTTGCCTTGATGCCGGACACTTCAGTTCCTCCTTTATGCCATTGGTGCCTTTCAAGCTGCACCCTGGGTGCTGGAGCTCAGAGGGAGTGGTCTGAGTAAGTCTATGTGTGGGTTCTTTAAGAGGAACTGCTTGGAACTCCAGATGTTCCTTCCACCAACTTAGTCCTCACTGGTTTTTGCAGGCAGAATTAATGGGGGCTTATCTTCCTGGCACTGGAACCCTGGGCCAGGTGTGTTGGTACTCTGGTGTGTTATTGGTACTCTTCACTCCCAAGATATCCCTTCTGAATTTTTATCCACTACACTAGGTTGTGGGACCAGTCAATTCTGTGTCTCCAACCCTTCCACCAGTTTAAAGTAGTTTCTTTAATTCCATAGTTGTCAGACTTCCATTTGACTTGATTTCTGGTGGTTCTGAGTAATGGTTGTTCTATAATTTAGTTATAATTTTGATGTGTCCCTGAAGATTTTTAAAATTTTAACGATATATTCCACTACTTGACCCTGATTCAGAATGCAGAGCTTTCTGACTCATGCCTTTTCATTAGGGCATTATCAATTGTAGAAGGAATAGTTTATCCTCAGAAAATAAAGTAGTAAAACAAAACATGAATTAGCATTCCCTCTAATACATATATTTTTAAATCAAATAGTTTTTGAAAGAGTTTAAAAAGTTTGTGACATAGCATATCCACCTCTGCAAATGAATCATAAGGAGATAGTTGGACAAGTGTTAAAGAAGTATTTGAAAACAGACAAATGGAAATGTCATTGTAATAGTATAAATAAATAAGTAAATAAATAAATAAGAACTGTCTTAAATGCCCAACAGTAGATGTAAATTTTGACCATATATGGGTCACCATGAACCACTATGAAGTCATTAAATATGCTTATGATGCACTTCTAAATACATATTGTTGAATAAAAAGAAGAGGTGGCAGGCCAGAATGTAGAATATGATCCCAATTCTGTAAATTACATATGTATGCATATATATAGTCACCAAAAGAAGGCCTCTTGGTAATGGACTTTTGGGTGATTTAAAATTTTTTGTTTCTTTTCATTTCTTCTTTATACTTTCCTACATTGCTTACATACTTTACAGTAAGCCAATATTGTTTTTAAACCAAATAATTCAAATTTTTTGTAAATTACACAACCAACTTTAATTTTTGATTGCTCATTTTGTATTTTCCTAACATTTCACTATCAAACACAGTTTGCTTTTTACTAGATAATATGTCATTCATACTAGAGATAATATGTAATGTATATGCATGGTCTAAAGAATCATCATAACATAGATAATAATACATAATAATGATAATACATATACCCATAAACCAGCTTAGGGAAATTAAGTCTTTAGGGCATTCCAACCAAGATGGAGGTGTAGGCAGATACACATTGTTTCCTTGTACAACCAAAAAAAGGATAACAACCAGTTAAAAAAATCAACCAACACTGCCAGAAAATCAAACTGCATGGAAGTCCGACAACCAAGGAGTTAAAGAAGAAACATTCATCCAGACTGGTAGGAGGGGCAGAGACAGGAAGCCAGGTCAGAGAGGACCCATGGCAAGGCAGCAGCTGGAGGATCAGAATATCCCACATTCAAGTGCAGGTAAGCTGAGAGGAACAACTGGGGAGAGAGATAAACCATACAACCCAGGGTTCCAGTGTGGGGAAATAAAGCCTCAAAACCTATGCCTGTAAAAACCTATGGGGATTTTGGCAGTTGGAGAAACTCTCAGTCTCACAGGAGAGTTCACTGGAGAGGCCCATGGGGTCCTACAACTTACACAAGCCCACCCACCCAGGAATCAACACCTAAAAGGGCACAATCCACTTGTGGGAAGCAAGGGAAGTGATGGAAAGTGGGGTGAGAGCCCAGCACTAGCAAGTAGCATTGTTCCCTCTCTGATCCCTCCCTAACAGACAGCACTGCAACACAGCAAAGTGGGTTGCCTGCCCCACCCTCCCAGCAAATACCTAAGTCTCCACCCCTTACAACATAATACGTGCACGAAGACAAAGAAATATGGCCCAAATGAAAGAACAGGTCAAAACACCAGAAAAAGAACTAAGCAACAAGGAGATAGACAACCTATCAGATGCAGAGTTCAAAACACTGGTTAAAATAAAATAAAAAATAAATTTAAAAAACCCACTGGTAATCAGGATGCTCACAGAAATGACTGAGTATGGTCGCAAAATAGAGGAAAAAGTGAAGGTTATGCAAAGTGAAATAAAGGAAAGTGTATAGGGAACCAACAGTGAAGGGAAGGAAACTGAGACCCAAATGAATGACTTGGAACAAAAGGAAGAAATAAAAATCCAACTGGAACAGAATGAAGAAACAAAAAAAAAAATGAGGAGAGGCTTAGGAACCTCTGGGAAAACTTTAAATATTCCAACATCTGAAGCATAGGGGTTCCAGAAGGAGAGGAGGAAGAGCAAGAAACTGGAAATTTATTTGAACAAATAATGAGGGAAAATTTCCCCAATCTGGCAAAGGAACTAGACATGCAAGTCCGAGACACTCAGAGAGTTCCAAAGAAGTAGTATCACAGAAGAAACACACTAAGACCCAGCATAATTAAGTTACCCAAGATTAAAGATAAGAAGAGAATCTCTAAAGCTCTAAGAGAAAAGGAGACAGTTACCTACAAAGGAGTGCCCATAAGACTGTCAGCTGATTTCTCAAAAAGAAATCTTACAGGCAAGAAGTGGCTGGAAAGAAGTATTCCAAGTCATGAAAGGCAAAGACCTACATCCAAGATTATTCTATCAGCAAAGTTATCATTTAGAATGGAAGGGCAGATAAAGAGCTTCCCAGACAAGGTAAAGTTGAAGGAGTTCATCATTACCAAGCCCTTATTATATGAAATCTAATTTCATATAATAAGAAAGGGACCTATCTAAGAAAAAGAAGATCAAAACTATGAACAGTAAAATGACAACAAACTCACAAGTATCAGCAAATGAACCTTAAGAACAAAACAAAAAAAATAAGCAAACAACTAGAGAAGAGAATCACAGAATTAGAGATCACATGGAAAGTTATCAGAGGGGAAGGAAGGAGGAGAATGGGGGGGAAAGGAACAGAGAATAATAAGCATAACTGGTAGACACAAAATAGACAGGGGGAGTTAAGAATAGTATAGAAAATGCAGAAACCAAAGAACTTATATGTACAACCCATGGACATGAACTAAGTGTGGGAGGAATGCCGGAGGAAAGGGGGTGCAGGGCCAAGGGGGGTAAAGGGGAGAAAAACTGGGACAACTGTAATAGCATAATCAATAAATATATACCTAAAAAGAAAAAAGAAAATTAAGGTTTTGGAACACTTTTGTGCCTCTAATCAAGTCCATCCTGCTTGTTCTTCAAAGAGGTAACCACTCCCAAATTTATCTTTCAACAGTCTCTTACTTTGTGGTTTTATGACATATTTGTGTTCAGTTCCTTATGCCACTGTTTGGGTTACCACAATGCACATTAGTTCACATGCAGTCAGTAAATAAGAACATTGTGTTGATACACATTGAAGTCACAATGTTTTTATGAGATTTATCCCTCACACATAAGTGTTCTCACCACCATGAAGCAGCAGCTAACTGCCAAATACAGTAACACAACTGAAGGCAATAGCTGTGAAAGTTTGTACACAAATCACATCCATTTCAAGTTCTTTCTCTGGACTCACTGTGACCCGTACACTGGGAAATGCTTGCTGCACAGTTCTTCCTGATCTTTGGGCATTCTGTCCCAAGGCAGGTTTCCCAACCCTTGCTTAAATCCTGTCCTAAGAAGCTATCTTCCTCTTTTCTGTAAGAAGAATTCTTATATTTGCAGCAGTATATATTTCTTAAAAATGTAAAGTGCCTTATAATTAATCTTCATGTTTTATTAGGATTTTATTGGTTTTCTTAATACATGGTTACAAAATTATGTAGGATTTTTTTTCTTTTTTTGGTATTTTTTCCCCATGGGAAAACAGTCCATGATCTCTGTTACTTTTAGTGCATGATTTTGCAAAATCAGAGCATTTTTTAAAAAATACATATATTACATTATATCAGAAACACTTGTATCCCTAAACAATGCATTGTTTAATTTGCATTGTTTTTAATTTTATACAAATGGAGTCATGCTCGTTGCATTCTTCTGCAATGTGCACTTTTTAAAAATAGTGTATTTGGGAGAGTAACCCGGGTTAATAACTATAACTATGGTTCATTCATTTCCACTGCTGTATAAAATTTCATTGTGTGAGTGTACCAAATTTTTTTATTTATTCTCCTTTCAATTGCCAATTGGTATGTTCAATTTCCTACTGTTATACAAAAATGATGTTATAAATGTTTTTGTACATGACTTCTTGGCACATGTGCAAGAGTCCTAGGACATTCCACTGAGGGGATAAAGTGCTGGGCTTAGGGTATGCAATCTTAATGTTTACTAGACAATGCAAAATGGACTTCCAAATTGATCGTACCAGTATAATTCCCACCATTAGTATATGTGAGTTCTCATTTATCCATATCTTTGCCAATAGCTGAGTTGCTGCCAGATTGTTGTGGTTTTAACTTGACTACCCATGTCTATTGTTTTTTTCCTTGTCTATTCATATTCTTTTTCTCTACGAAACGCCTGTTGATGTCTTTTGCCCAATTTTTTTCCATTGGAAGGTTTTTATTTGTCTTTCAATAGGAATGCCATATTTTCTGGATACTACTCCTCTTTCAGTTATGTCATTGTAAGAAACATTCAAACCTATAGAGAATTTTTGTGAGTTTATTTGAGCCAAACTGACAACAATTGCCAGGAAGCAAAACCTCAACGAATTGAGATAGTACTCTGGAGAATGGCAGTTTTTCACCTTATTTTACACATGACAGTCAAAAGAGGAGGTGTAAGTGGGTTACATGAAATCCACTGGTGACAGATTAGGGAGGCAGGAAGGAGCAAAGTGAGGGAAACCTCTGGGATCAGATAAAAGTAAAATGATAGACACATCTTTTACATAAATGGATACAGGATAGTAACAGTCAACAATTAGCATGACAACAATCACAATGAGGGGATTTGTGCCCCCGCCCCTGCCCCCTGTGCAGTGCCTGTGCCTTGAGGGGTCCAGAGAAAGGAAACTTGACATTCCAAAGGTGTGTTACCCTAGATGCAAAAAGACAACAGACAGGTAGTTAAGGTAAAGGTAGACCTTTGTTAGGGAAGATTCCAGTCTAGGACGTGACTGCCCATCATGACCTACTTTTTGTTAGAAAGTTTTTAATTTCAGACCATCCCATGTGGTTACTTTAGGTCCCTGAGTTTGTAAGCCCACCACTCAGGGCTCCCCTGAACTTGTCAGGTTTAGTATGTGGCCCTTTTCTTCCAGTTACATTGCTACAGTTATCCCCTTCGAGTTTGCAGCTAATCTTTTCACTTTGTAGACCTTCTCCTGAATGGTAGTTCTTAAGTTTAAAGTAGTAAAATTTATCATCTTTTCTTTTATTGTTTCTGCTTTTTCCTACTTGTTTAAGAAATCTTTCTACACTTGAGGTTGTAAAGACATTCTATATTTTCTTATAACTTTTTTAAAATTTTGTCTATCACATTTAAATCTTCAAGCCATTTGCAATTGAGTACAGGTCCAAATTTATTTTTTCCCACATGGTTATCCAGTTTTCCAAATACTTTACTGAATAGTCTATCCTTTCTCCCACCAATACACAATGCCATCTGCTAGTCCTCAGGGTTCTATGTATGCATGTGTCTGTGTTGGGCTCTGTTTTCTGTATGCTGTTTGTCTTCTCTGCCATTATGACTGTCTCACTGAGTCCAGCATAATACTGTTTGTTTGAGCAGCTGGTAAGGTGAGCCTTCCTCTTATGTTCTTCTTCAGGAGCATTGACTTGTTCCACTCCTTTGTTCACTCATATACATTTTAGAATCAATTTGTCAAGTCGTGTGCATGCAAAATACACACCTGCACACACTCAAATGCATGCACACATTCACATTCCTGTTGAGATTTTTACTAGAATTATAAGGAATGCAGAGATCAGTTTGGGAAGGACTGACATCACAACAATATTGAGTCTTCTTATACATGAACACAATAGAGCTCTCCATTATTTAGATTTTCTTTAATGTCTTTTGATAACATTTGAAATTTTCTCTATGAAGTTCTTGCATATCTTTAGTTCATTCTATTATTGAGAAAATTAAGTTTTTTCTACTATAAATTGTACCTATTTACAAAGTATATACTATTATTGATGATTAATAGAAATGCAGTTGACTTTTACATACCATATATCTGGCAAATTTGCTAAATTCTCTTATTAAATCTCATTATTTGTACAGAGTCTAAGATTATCATATTGTCTGTAATTAATGATAATTTTATTTTTATATTCTAAAACTTACACTTTTTATATCAGTTTGTTATGTTACTGAACTGAATAAAACCTCTGGGAAAATGTTAGAAATGATGATGGGGTATCCTTGTTTGGTCCTGATTTTGAAGAGAGGGCTTTTAACATGTGATCATTAAATATAGGGTTTGGCACCCCTAGCCACCCACTTGCCATGTGTTCTGGAAGACTCTTCTCATACTTAATTGGGAGATGCTCAGCTCGAGTTTAGCCTTGGAGAAAGAGTCAAGATAGCATGCTTGAAATTCAGAGTCCTTGGACTGAACAGTAGAGAGAAAAGCTCCTCTGTGTGGGCCACCCTCAGTCACTAGAGTTTGACATTCAGGTTTGGGGCTCAAGCCCCAGCTAGTATTCTCTGTACCTGCATTTTCCTCTGAAACCTTGAGGGCAGGATTGAGTAGTTCTGAATCCCCAGCCAAAAGCTACCTCCTAAGGCAGCAGGTGGGTATCACAGTCACAGGTTGGGCCCCACCCCAGTTAATGATTCAGCAGGTCTGGGGTGGAGCCTGATAATTTACATTTCTAAGAAGCTCCCAGGTGTTGCTGATGTTGCTGGTCCTGGAATTACACTGTCCTACTGCTGTCTCCTTAAAACATCCCAACAGTGGATAATCCAGAGAACAGGAAACAAAATTATTAAAGTGCCTGAGAAGGAAGGAGGAATATTGCAAAGAGTGACAGCAGCTACAATGAGTACCAGCCCTGGAGAGTGACTGATGGCTGCTCCAAACATGGGAGAATGGAAGGAGAAGGAAACAAAGGAGAAAGTGGGAGATTTGGGACAGAACAATGGAATGAACTTATGGGAAAGTACGAAAGGAGGCCACAAATAAACAAATACATCAGGTGGGGCTGACTATTCAGTCTGCATCCCACAAGGAACATAGAGGGAAGGATGACAATGAGACCTGTATAGCTTTGGGGAGGACAAATGACAGAATAGCCATTTAAGTGATAGTTTCTTATGAGGATCTATTCCACATAGAGATGGGCATCTGCCAAGTAAGACAGTAGGTACTGGATAAACCAGAAACCCAAGCCCCAGGAAGTAAGAGAATTAGTGCAAGCTTCCTATTAGGAAGATAAACTGGATATATTTTTAAAGTAGAAAAGAAAAGGGGAGGTACTACCAGCAGACATGGCTTAAAGTCACATTCATCGTGGCAGGAATCGCAGTTCCTTCCAGAGACTCTTTGAACTGGGCTCAGGGCCAGTGAGGTGGGACAGGGAGAGTCACACAAGAAAAGTGAGGTTGAGGCCATTGCCCTGCTGGATGGAACAACAGCGGTGCCAGGGAGAGTCAAAGGCTAACTGTGCATCTGAGGCTGGATTCAGATGATGCATTTGATGCTGGGTTTTTCACTCATCAACAATGTGAAGAAGCAGTGAATAAAAAATAGGAAGGGAGTTAAGTTCTCCATTCCAGTTCTACACTTTCTGCCAGACACCTTCCTGTCAAGGGCTAGCTGGCTCTCTGGGACATCATGTCTTAAAGCTGCCTCTGGCTTTGATAGTTCATGTACAACATATCAGAGCTGGGAGAAATAGTGGAAAAGATCCTCACTGGTCCAGCTGGGCCCACTCAGCAGGAGTGACCTGCCAACTGCCAACTAGAGTAACTGTGTTCATTTACTTTATTTTATGCATTTACCATTAGGAGTGCTTGATTCAATTAATTGACTTATTAAAACATATCAATCAGTATCCCCATATTTACTCTATAAAATCTGAAGAGCTTGCCTCAGATTTATATAGTATGTTGCCTCTGGGTAGACTAAACCAGCTTCATCTGTATAAGTATATAAAAACCAATGAGAATTGCATTCCTAGGAAGGGTTTTGATCCCAAAATAGCTACAAACAATTTTTAAGCAAGCTGCTTCATTGTTCTGTGATTCACTGACTCTTGTGAGATTAGAGGTAAAAACACTCTAAGTTTCAAAAAAAGTTGGAATATAAATTCAAGATAGTTCTTAGAATTGCAGATCCTTATAGTGAAACATATAGATCTCATGTCCACCCTCAGCCAGGGCCGAATGCCCTCTCTGCTTCCTTCACACCTGACCACCCAGCCTCTTTCTGAACACTTTTATACTCTCACTTTGGGAGTCATGTATTTCCACTGTTGCATAGTTCTAATCATTGTAATAGAAAATTTTTCTCATGCTATGTTGGAAACCTAGGGCATTGTACAGTTCTGATGGTTAGAAGATTCTTCCTTACATCACACCAAAATCTGTTTCCCTGGAATTTCTGCCTGTCTGCCCAGTCATATTCCACCTAGAAAAATAACTCTAAGACCTCTGTCAGTAACCTGAAGACCCCAGTCATGTCCCAACTAAGAGTCCTTTTCTCCAGGCAAAGTCTCAGGGTTAGTTCCCACAACTGTTTCTTCCTCATGGCTTCATTTCTCAGTCCTAAGCTTTCATTGTACTGTTTGCCTTCTCTGGACATAAGCCAGCTTGCCTGGGTCCCTCAGTCTTAGGACTGAGATATACATATACTTGGACACCACCCACATATGAAGTGAAGGCCAATGTCTCTTCGTCTTCCTGGTCCTTGTTAACAACCCACTGCTATAGTGCCTGTGGGTACTATAAAGACTTTTATCTTTTTCTTTTCTTTTTTTTTGGTACTATTTGGGTACAGTTGCTAGGTCATTGTCAAAAAAACATCTATATGAATCACTGTAATCAACACCGATTTTTTTATCTGCCACTGGGACAACCATAGCAAAGAGAGGTCAAAGATAATCTAGGATGACTTGCTCCAGCTGGCTTCTGACTCTTTCAGCTGTGGTTTCTAAGAGGTACAAGCCCTCCACTTGAAGATATCTTTCTCATTTCTTCCATGTGGTTATTCCTCCTGACCAGGATGTGCCTGTTGTCCTTGACCTCTAACCATGCATTGCATGCCCACATTTACCTCCTCAACATTTGATGCTGTGTCATCCCTTGTTGAAAACTCCAAGGTGACTTTTAGAAGTGCCTGAGTTGTTGTTGTTGTTGTAAACTATTTTCTTAACCCTTTGTCCCTCTGATCTCTGTGCTAGATTCAGTGCTTTGCTCTTTAGGTTTGTTGATCCTGCTTTATGACTCTGCCTTTTTTGCTGCCTATAGTATCCATTTAAAGATTCTTTAATGGAGAACATCCACTTTACTCATTAAAGTCTTTGATTTGTGTTGCCTTCTAAAAATAAATGCTTTCTTCAGAACTTCTTTAAAACTATGCCACAGTAACTTTAATGGTATCTTAAAGGAGGGTGTGCACCAGCAGTTTCAGAGCTGGGAGAGACTCTAGTTCTGCAATCTCTCATTTGTATGGCTCAGATGAGAGGATAGAGATACAACATTACTGTTTGCTCTTAGTTCAGAATGTTCATAAGCCTTGTGGGGCTAGTAGGGCTGGTTGGGAAGGGAAGTAGTAGGCCATGAACATCAGTTTATCTAACGCCACTAGCTGAACACATCTGAGTCCCAGAGAAAAGTGTACTACCATTCAGGTAAACTAAGTTATCATTCACTTTGTACTTGAACTGTATAGGAATGTTTTAAAATCTAGACTGCAATAACTAGAATTTAGTCAAATATAATCTCTCTTGGCTGCTAAGGAGTACTTGGAAGGAAAGTGGCCAAGAAAAGACCATGTTCCCTGACTGGGCACGTGGCAACAGGGCAGTAAGGCTAATTCCTTGTTTGAAAGTGAGCATAGCACAATATTTTTTCACCACCTGGACTAAGGGTCACACAAAAGTTCATAATAAATGACTTGCTTTTCTTCAGAGTCATTTATTAACCTCAGGAGTGTGGAATGCATCACCAAGAGACTAATCTGTGCCACTGAAAGGACATAAACAAGACTTTTCTGGACCACCAAGGGGGAGGGAGTGGGTTTATCCTTGCCTTTTACCATACCGAACATGGCTGCCCTACCTCCTTGAATAACAGAAGGATAAAGAGTCTTTGCCTACAATGTATATGCAATGGTAGTACACTTTTCTCTGGGACTCAGATGCCTACAAGGATCTGAACAGACACTTCTCCAAGGAGGACATACAGAGGTCCCATAGATAAATGAAAGGATGCTCAGCATCACTAGCCATCAGAAGGAAGCAAATTAAAACCACAATGAAATACCACTTCATACCAGTCAGAATGGCCATCATAAACAAATCAACAAACAAGTGCTGGTGAGGATATGGAGAAAAGGGAACTCTAGTGCACTTTTGGTGGGAATGCAGACTGTGCAGCCACTATGGAAAACAGTATGAAATTTCCTTTAAAAACTAAAAATGGGGCCCTGGCTGGTGTAGCTCAGTGGATTGAGCGCGGGCTGCGAACCAGGCATCGCAGGTTCGATTCCCAGTCAGGGCACATGCCTAGGTTGCAGGCCATGTCTCCCAGCAACCGCACATTGATGTTTCTCTCTCTCTCTCTCTCTCCCTCCCTTCCCTCTCTAAAAATAAATAAATAAAATCTTTAAAAAAAAAACTAAAAATGGAACTGCCTTTTGACTCAGTGCTTGCATTTCTGGGATTATACTCTAAGAATCCTGAAACGTCAATTCAAAAGAACCTATGCACGCCAATGTTCATAGTAGTGTTATTTACAATAGCCAAGTGCTGGAAACAGTCTAAGTGCCCATCAGTAAATGAGTGGTTCAAAAAACTGGTAAATTTACACAATGGAATACTACACAGCAGAAAGAAAGAACTCCTACCCTTTATGACAGCTTGGATGGAACTGGAAAGTATTATGCTAAGTGAAATAAGTAATGTAGCAAAAGACAAATACCATATGATCTCAGCTATGAATGGAACCTAATCAACAAAACGAGCAAGCAAAATAGAACGAGAGACATGGAAATAAAGAACAGACTATGACTGGGGTGGGAAGAGTGGGAAATAATGGGGGAAAGAAGGGGAAGGGTCAAGTCAAGAAACATGTGTAAAGGACCCATGGACAAGGGCAATGGGAGGGGATGGGGGAGGATTGAATGTGGGAGAGAGAGGGTGGGCAGGGCAGGGGAGAGTAACGGAGGAGACAAAAAGACAACTGTAATTGAACAAATATATATATTTTAAGAGCCCTGGCTGGTGTGGCTCAGTGTATTGAGTGCCAGCCTGCAAATTAAAGGGTTGCCAATTCGATTCCCAGTCAGAACACATGCCTGGGTTGCAGGCCAGGCTCGTGAGAGGCAACCACACATTGATGTTTTTCTCCCTCTCTTTCTCCCTCTGTTCCCCTCTGTCTAAAAATAAATAAATAAAATCTTAAAATAGAAAGAATTTTTGCCTACACATATGAGACAGCTGGGCTGTGCTGTGATTATAGCCCTCTGGCTCCACGAGTGGGCCAGGGGTACAACTGGAGAGTTGGGCTATGAATGAGACATCAATTAACCTACAGGTTCATTTTAAACCAGCACACTGGTGTGGGCACAGCCAAATGAGTGTGGCTTCCTTTTAACTAAATCCCCTTGAAAAGCTTTCCACTTATTCCATGAGCTTTCAGTTGCTCAAATGATTGCTGGGAAGTTGGGTGAAGGGAAGAAAATACACATACACAAATGACAACCATCTATATCAACAACTCAGAATTAGCTACTGTTAACATTTTGGCATATTTTTCCCAATATTTGTCTTTATTTGAGAAATCTCTATTGTTTCTCATTAAAACCAAATACAACTTTTTATAGAGATTTAAATCCTGTAGAAAAGAACAAAAAATAAAAAGATTTTTAAAAAACATTTGAAAGTCTATTACTATTTGGTGAACATTATTCCAGGCATTTCTCTTTATATCCCATTATTTTGATTATCATTAGTTTTGGCAAAGTTTTTCCACCTTTGAGGAAGGATTTGATTTTTGGAAATAGGTCAAAGTTGCCAGAAGCCAGCTAAGTCTGGTAAGTAAACTAATGATTAAGCTAAGTAATAAGAATTTGGCACCAAGTCAGGTGTAATTGGTTTTCTTGGACAGCTCAAAAATTGGCTCTGAGACAGGCACCCATGTCAGCAGTGTTCTGAGTACCAGTGAGAACTGCCCGCTGAGGGGCTCTCTCTGAAGGACGTGTGCATGGGGCGGGCAGAAGCCTTAGGAACCGTAACTCTGGAGCTAGGCCAGGGATGCGCCTCTTGAGGCCTCTGGGCCTCTGTCAGGTCCACATCCCCAGGAGCCTCTGTTTGCTCATATTTAATGGGATGTTCATAATGTCCACTTTTCTCGAACTGTTATGAGAATCAAATTAGGTCATGGATGTAAAAGCTCTTTTGCAAACTGCCAAGCCCTATACAAATGTAAGACACTATTATTTATGTTTGTCAAATTAATCTTGTTTCTTGATGGGCGCACCTTCTACAGACACAGCCTCTCTGTAGATGGCCACATCATCAAAACACAAGTAGGCAGGACTGTTCTCTCCCCTACCACTCTCCTCAGGCTTCGGGTTTATCCCTTCACATCTGCCTTACTTTGTGGTTATTTTCCTTGATTTTTCCAATGCCCAAGGCTGGGCAAGGGAAATCAGACGAGGCTGATGAGACACAGTTTGAATCCCTATTGCTGGCATTTCTAGCATTCAGCAGCTTGGTGTGTGAGGGGGCAGTGGTGGTGGTGATGAATTATTTCAGTCTTGGATATCTATTTTGGAACTGATCAATCTACAGTTTACCTGGAAGTTATTCTGACATTCAAAACTTACCAACTCCTCTTTCACAGAACAAGGGAGTCTGGGATCTAGAAGGTTTCTTAAGAATTTCCATGGTGAATACCTCATTATAAAAATGGGGGTAATAGCTATACCATCCTAATATGTGGTTGGAAAAACTAAATTTCAGGCACTAGTACAGTGTGACACATAAAAAGTGCTCAATAAATGTTAGCTATTATCTTGAAAAGAAGCAGCATCTGTTTTTGTTTGTTTGTTTGTTTGCTGGGAATACTTATTTATTTGGTCTATTAACACCAAGATCTGCAAAGAAAAAACAACTTCTAAACACAGGATAAGAAAACTTGAACATTAGCATTCTTCCTCAATTTTGTGAAGCTGTGCAGTACAGAAAATATACACACTTCAAACAGCTGCAAAAAAAGGTCTTTGGGAAAAAAATAGAGTTTCCACATTGATACAAGAAAAATACACATTTTTCTAATCCAATTCAGTCCCAGGCAGGTGGAGGGTGTAGAGTCACCACTTGCCACCTGGAGCTAGCTCTTCCCTTCTCCCCACTGCCCACGTGAGGCTGGGCAGCTGGGCTACCGCTTAAGAGAACTGTAGTCAGGGTGAAAGTGACATGAAATGCCTCTTGGGAAAACACTAGTTTCCCCTCTGCCAATATAAATACTGGTATTTATAAATTCTGTAAGTTAGACAGATGTCAGTGTATATGCCATCTGTGAGTGACTTATGACACATGAAAAGTGCTTCTTCAATAATAAGCTGTTACTCATACATAATTTGTAGATATAGTGTCTTCATTTGGAATGTCTTTTATCCATATTCATTCAGCATATATTTATTATTTACTATATATAAGGCATTGTGCCATCCACTGGAAGTATAGCAGTGAATCAAACAGACATAGCCCTCATCCCCATGGAGCTTACCACCTAAAGTAGAAGATAATTTGGTAAACAAATTAAATATAGAAATAAATATTTGATTATAACTTGTTTTAAGTAAAACCTGAGAAAGTATAACTCTATGAAGTCATGTATCTGAGTGGACCCAATCTTGTGTAGATGGATGGGGAGTGGGCAGGGAGGATTCTGGGAAAGTTTCCTTAAGTAAATGACATGTGAACTGAGATCCAGAGAAAGAGCAGGACTCATGTAGCAAAGAGTGAAGAGAAGCAGACTCCTGGTGGAAGGAACAACAGAAGCAAAGGCTTTGAGGAACAAAGGCCTCGTTGCTACAAGACATAGTCACAGCTGGAGTAGTGAGAGGGATGGGTTGTGGAGCAGAAAATGAGGCTGAAGGGCTACACCAGACAGGGCCTTGCAGATCATGATAAAAACTATGGCCATGACCCTCACAGCAAAGGGAAGCCATTGAAGTGATGTAAGCAAGGACATAAAATGAACATATTTATGATTCAAAAATCATTCTCAGTGCAAGAAGAAGAATGTATTGGAGGGGAGTGAATGTAGGGAGACGATTAGGATGCTGTCATAGCAAGTCACATGGAGGTTGATAGAAGCTTGACCTAGGGTGGTAGTGGTGGAACTGGGAACAAGTAGAAAGAATAAAGAGTTATTTAAGAAGAAAAATCTATAGGATCTCATGATGAAAATTGGATGGAAGAGGTAGAACAGGAGAGGTATAAATGATCTACTCATTCAGCAAATATTTATTGGTCCTTAATTAAATTCTAGATGCCCTGATCAATACTGCAGATTCAGCTCTGAACAAGACAGACAGGTCCCTGCCTACCTGTAGCAAATCTTTACCTAAATGGCCCACAGTGGGGCAAAGTGAACATCTACAAATGTTTAAAGGGAACTCATGAATTCATTACTCTTTCATTCAAAAAATATGAAGAATGAGCCTGTTGGAATGGAAAAGGATCTATCTCTACAGTTTTTACTAAGCTACCTTGAGAATTGAACCCTGAACTCAATCCATCTTTTATCAAATATGCAGAATCTTTAGAAAAGTATTGCAGCTAGAAAGGTAGTAACAATACAATAACAACAACAAAAATCTCCAGTACGGCCCTGGCCAGTGTGACTCAGAGTTTGGAGTATTGTCCCATAAACTGAAAAGTCAAGGGTTCGATTCCCAGTTAGGGCACATGCCTAGGTTATGGGTTCAGGCTGTGATTGAGACATATATGAGGAGCAACCAACTGATGTTTCTCTCCCTCTCTTTCTTCCTCCCTTCCACTCTCTCTAAAATCAATAAGCATGTTCTTGGGTGAAAATTTAAAAAAAATTCCAATACACCAGTGAAGTCCTCTGGGAACAAACCAACCTAGGTTTAAGTTCTTCCTCCATCATGTAGTAAGTGGGCCAAGGTGCTTTATCTCCTTGAGTCTCATCCTATGAGTAAGGATAACATCATGGAAATTGTTAAGAGGGTTTAAGGAAATGCTATGGCAAACATAAAATATCTCTTACCTTTTACTCACCTCTCTCTTATTTGTCAATTTAACTCCCATCTTTGTCCACTTCCATTTAGATCTATTAAGCTAGCAAATTCTTCACCCAGACATCTGAATCCACATCGATTCAAACTTCTCCTTGCTGGTCCAGGCACATTAACTGAGAATTGTAACAGGAAGAGAGAACTAGCTGGCTGCTTTCTCCCAGGATTGAGAGGGGATTGGCTCTTTTCTGGGACAACCTCTGAAAGACAACAGCGTTATTTCAGAGTAGATTCTACAAAGTGAGATAATGGGGACAAGAAGAGGCCTTTGGGAGGATCCATTCCCAGCTGGGGAACAACTCACTTTGTTTTGACCCTTGGTTTTCTCGTTTGCTAAGTAATTCCCTAGATCCCCACCAGCTCTGATAGCCTAGGTACACAAGGAATGTGCATAAAGTGCCCTGAAGCTTGCCCACACCACTTGCCTGTGAGAGATTCAGGAAGCAGGGCGGATATCTATTGAGCACATTACTGCATCATTTCTTAAAGAAAAAATTTTTTTTTCCTAAGGGCATCTAAATGACTCTGTGGCCATATCAAATGGCTACTTCAAAGCAACATGTCCTTCCTGAAATTCATGTACCTATGATGGATACTAGTAGTCGGAGGAGGGAGTGGATTGGAATGGTCAGTGGAAGACATTGAATCAGGAAACTGAAATCTGGTTCCAGCTGAGGCTTTGCCATCACTAATGTTGGGCAAGCCACTTGATCTCCTGAATCTCAGGTAATTTTGTTGTTGCTGTTGTTTGTTTTCAGCATTATGGGATCAATGCTAGAAATCTCTTTTTTGTCCAATGCACACAGATGTTAACAATGCTTCATCTTTTCTTTCTATGTGTATTCATGTTTTTAAAACAAATTGATTTCGTGGTACATGCTGTTCTATAATTTATTTTTAATTTATTTAACAGCATATCATGAGTATTGTCCTGTGTCTTTGGGTAGTTTAATTGCATTTTTAAGGGTTGCACAGTCTTCTGTTGTAAGACTGTCCCATCTTTGCATGCTCCTTCTCACTTATTGGACATGTAGTTTCATTATTTGCTGTTAGAAATAGTGTTGCCAGGTGCAGAGAAAAGAAAAACCTGAGCTCCTCAAATTGAGACCACATCCTAGTTTTCTGTTTACATAGACCCATCTGTCTCTGGCTGGAATCAAGACCCTGGAAACAGGAGGGGTCAAAGGACTGGTCACTTAGAAAAGAGGAAAGGGCTGAGTAGAGCAGGGCAGGAGCTGTGTGTCTTTAGTGGGGACCAATGTGCCAGGCAGTTTTACACATATTAGAACATCAATCCTGTGAGGTAAGTTTGTCCACTTGCTGAAGTGGATCCATGCTCACGGCTACCAGGTTGAGAAGGGAAACTGGCTAAGATGGGACCAGAACCACCACTGTGCCACCCCTCCTGTCCCTTCACCTACTCTACTCTCCACCAGGCGTCCTCCCCTCCCTCCCCCTGGCCTGTCCACACCTTCCATCCCTCAATGCCCACTCCTCTCAAATATATCCCTCAGATACCCACTGATTCATCTTTCTGTAATTCTCAGTCACATGTTTAGCATTTTATTATAAGTGATCTAACTCTCAGACTCTTTAGAGTTACCACAGTTAACTTACAAAGCCTTGCCTGTGTGCAATAAAGTCCCTACAAGGCAGAAAAACTCCTTGTTTTTCTGAAATTATTGTTAATATTTAATTATCCCACAATGCCATGAAAATACTCTATGCTAAGAGTCAATTTTATTGTAAAGTCTGAAGTTTAAAATACACATTTTTAAGTCTCCTAAACACTTTGCCAGCCTCTCTATTTTTCTTGTCCACTTTCACCCCACCCTCAAAATCAGGACGCATACTAGAAACCAAATTTCCTGCTTTCCTAGTGGAGTGAGCATATGGGGTTTATTTACACATTTGCTAAGGTGGGTTTCTGTGTTTATTTAATAACAGCTGTGACAGTGAGCAGGGCTCCGGGGAATCTATATTTTTCTCTGCCAGTAAGCAGTTGATAACCAAGACAAGGGAGTGAGTTAGATGATTTCTAATATCTTTTCTGATTTAAAGTCCTTTGTCATTTGCACATTAATATTTTAATGTTCCAGTGGATGGATCTTTCCTTTGTGGTTTACTTTTGTTTGTAAAAAGTTTGCACACTAAAAATTTAAAATAAGCTTTTCATTCCTTATCTAAGTAAGCTCTGTGAGGTGAGAGAATGAACGAGTATTCACATCCTACTCCTAGCACCGTTCAAGCTTGGCCGTAGGACTTGGGCAAGCCTTTCCCCTCTTAGAGCCTCAATTTCCCCAATTATAAATGCTAGACTTCAAACTAATTCTGAGGTGCCTTCTAGCCCGGGCATTATGGGATTCTAATTATGTATTCATTCTGCTCAGAGTGTATCTCTGGTCTTCAGTTATCAATAACCTCTCGAATAGGACGGGACCCTCCAATCCCAGCCTAGGCACCTCAGGGGCCGCGGTTTGGAGGAGACGCCCACATGGAACAAGAAAAGCACAAAGGCCTAGACCCGTCCCCTAGCCAGGGCTGGAGAGGGTCCATCCTTTAGCTCCATGCATTACAAGTCGAAACACTTTCTCTTCTCACCGGCCGTGCTGACGCCACGGATGGTCTGGGGCTGAAAATCTACCTGCAATCTTTCTGCTCCAGCGGCGGATGCAGGTGCGTGGACGCGCGGGCGGAACCATGGAGAGCTGCGCAGGAGCCCTGGCCAGGGATGCTGACCTCTGAGAAAGGAATCTACTCCCATAGGGCATTCTCTTTGCCTGTCCTCTGGCCACAGGACAGTCTCTGAGCCACAGGGGGTCCCTCAGCTGAACAAGGCAAGGGGAAGGGACAGGGAGAGTGGCCACTGCTAAGCCCATCCTTCTACTGAGGCTCCCCTGCATGGAAGGGACTTCTAAAGACCCATCAACCCGGTTGCCCAACTCGGCCATCTCACAGGTGAAGAAATCAAAGTGCAAGGAAGGGCTGCAGCTGGACCAGAGGGGAAGTGGCAGAGTGGAGACTAGGGCCATGGTCCCCCAAACCCTTCTAATCTTCCATCTCTTCCACCTGTTTCTTCATCCAAAGGGCTTTCACTTGGTTGCTTCACAAAAATGTTTCTGAATAGTCTTATTGACCTATCAGATTGCTACATAAAGGGTGTGAGACTTGTACATTTGAAACCCAAAACCCATCTCTCCCTATTGAATCGGCAGCAGACCTTTCTTGCTTGTTCTGCCTGCCATCAGACTATGTGCAGCTTTCTCAATGCCATCATCTGGCCCGTGGTCACCTGAGAGTCATTGGAAAGCATGCTGATCATGACCCCATGTAGAAGTGTGGCTCACAGCTAATCTCATCCACCTTTTGGGCAGGGTGCTTACTGCATCTCAGAGAGCACCGTTTCTGTAATCTAGCTGTTGGGTGGCCTGCCTGGCTTCTGCCAGAGTCCTGTCTCATCATCATACACTTGCTATTTGAAGGTAGCCATGCTGTGAGTGAGCTAAACCAGGTGTATTCGGGGACCAGAGGGAAATAGCAAGTGACTGTTCTGCTAAATTCAAGAAGGGGGGGGGGGCATCACTACCATCATATTAAGAACAAATGTTTTTTGAGCATTTGCTATGTGCTAGGTTCTATGCTAAGTTCCTACAAGTATTATTTTAATATAATGCTTACAGCAACTCTGTTCTTGTAATTCTTGTGCTACAGAGGAGGAAACAGAGGCACAGAAACTGAACATCTTGCCCCAAGTCACCAACTAGTACTTGTCAAGGCAGAGAGTTGAACTCCAGTTTCATCCAGAGCCTATGCCTTTAACTGTTTGTTACTCCCTGTTGCTCCTTTTGATGGATAAACATTTTGGTGCTAGAAAGCAGGGACTAGATGAGGAATGAGGAAACTCGGCTTCCATTCGTACTCTACCTCTATGGGCAGATTGCAAAGCCTTGCTTTTCAGGTCCATGACACATCTGAAACAAATAGAACTATGGGATGAGGTATAGTTTTCTGGGAAGAGCAGCTGTAGTTTTCATCAGAATCTCAGAGAGATCCACATGCTTTCTCCCCACCCCCGCCACCAAAAAATATATATATATAAACTCTCTGGACTATCTCATCTTTACAGCCTTTTTCATGCCAAACAATCTAGTTTAAATTCTCTCCTACCATTTTAAATAATGATGCAATAGCAGCTTCAGGCTCCCGGACCCCTCCCTGGTTCAGGGGTGTAAAGGGCTCCTGGCTGCCTGCTGGCCTTTCAAGCACACCCGCATGTCCAGATAGCGATCACAGGAAAGACGATGTTGGGATGGGATCATCAAATTCATCCCCCACCTAATTGCAACACCTCAGCATTTTTCCTTTAGCCCTATTGTGTTCTTTACTTTCAATCAGACCCTATATTTATTTAGGTGCCCAAAGTGCAGATTTCAGAACGCTTTTTTTTTTTTTTTTTGATGTGCTATAGAAAGAATTCTAGTGGTAGAGCTTCCACCAGCCTTGTGGTAAAGCATGCATTCGTTACTGAGCATTGGCTGTGTCCAGAACTCACAGCAGCGAGTGCGATAGACCAGATCCCTGACTCTGGGGAGACTTGGAGGGGCTCTGGCCAGGAAGTGCTAGGAAGACACACAGAGCACCTGGAGAATGAGGTCTAGTTGTGTCCTTGAGAGGTGGTAGGATTTGAGCTAATCCCTGAAGGATGAGTAGGAATGAGATAAGAGGTGTCAGTCAGAGGGGTGGAAGAGAATCCCAAGCAGAGGAAACAGCTGTGGGAAGGGCCCAAAACAATAAAGAACCTGGCCCATTAGAGGACCTGAAGGGATGGACAGGCTGGAGCACAGACAGGGACTGTGGTATCGGGTGTCCCTACACCTACAGATGAGGCTGCTGAAGGAGGTAGGGCCAGTGTATGCAGGGCTCCCAGAGTCAAGACATATGGGTCCCAATACCAGCTGTGACATTAACTGTCTGTATGATGTTGGCAAGGTCACAGCTCTGATCTTCCATTTCTTTAACTTAAACATTAGAGGTTTGAACTATATGGTTTCTAAAGTCCTTTCTGGCTCCACTATCCTGTGACTTCAAAGAAAGAGAAATTGTGGGTGAAAAAGAGAAAATCAGCCCCTGAGATCTGGGAACTGGGCAGCACCATTAGCAAGGCCCTGGTGTTTTCCTGTTGAACAGGAATTTCATAGAATATCAGCATCAGACAAGGTCTCTTTGTGACTGTGCTGGATGAAGACAAAAATAAGGCCACTCCATAATCGTGTTTGAACACAGACAAAAAAATCCACATTGTTCAAACCACAAAAAGGACCAAATATTCCCCTATCTGGCTCAGATAACTACTGCTTCTTTACCAATTATAGCTCAGCCTCACTCTAGTCTTCCTTTCTTCTAGACAACATTTCCTAAGATCCCAAATCATAGAACAACCCCTGCATTTTAGACCTGCCCCCAAGTCACCTCCCAGAAGCCCCAACCCTCTAAGTCCTTTCTAACACCTTCTCTGAGACAGCTCATAGGTCTAGTTCTCTGCCATGAGTAACAAACCCAGCTCGTCCAACCACAGGGTGTTCCTGGAGCAGGGCTGGACACGGGCCCTGAAATGCGGGTGGGACCAGCCATAAAAAGCAGTGCCTCACATTTGGCACCCTAGGTGCCTCTCTGTCCTCACTCTTGTTCCCAGCCTGCCCTGGTGGTCCATGGCTGGGAGGCATTGACATCAGCCCCCTCCTCCAGTGGTGCTTTCCCCTATCTCACCAGAGACTCTGCTCCGGGCCTCAGGTGTTGGGAGTGGAACCATGAAGTGGAGGAAGACAAGAGAATGAGGAAGGAAAGGCAAAGGGATGACTTCACAAGGAAATTTGCTTCTGTCCAATGATGAGAAAGCAGAATTAAAACTATCTCCAGAGCGCACATTTGTTCCCTCACGTAAAGTACCAGGCTTTCTCCTTTCAGGCTTTCTCCTTCACACCCAACATGCACTGCTTGGGAGGTAGTGGTATTTCAGTTTCCCAGCCAAACCACACCAATCATATCCTCCCTTAAAGCCATCTTCACAGGAAGGTAACTGGCTCCCAGAGAACTGACTCATTTGGCAGCATCAGAGGGGCCAAAAATTGCTGCTGCTGGTGATTCAGCTTCTCAGCTTGGACTTCCCATCCTTAGCTTAAGTTCTTTTACTGGGGGAGAGGGTATCCCCACCACACAACCCACTCAATGATGTTCATGTGAGCAAATGGTAAACAAACATGCCTCCTGATGCCTCCTGAGTCAGATGGCAACCAGGGAGAAGAAGTTACCTGCTTCTCTGGCCGCAAAACAGACTCTTGGGCTCATTCCTGTAATGTAGAGAGCTAGTGGAGTCAGCCAGGCACATAACTATTTCCAAAACTATCAGTGTACAGTCATAGCAAAAGTAGAGTTTTCTCTTGTGTTCAGTTTAATGCAAGAGTTAACACACTTTCTCTGTAAAGGACCCCCACGAAAGGCTCTTCCTCCAAGTAGCAAATATTTTAGACTTTGTGGGACAATGTCTGTTATAAGGACTCATATCTGCCCTTGTAGACCAAAAGTAACTGTAGATTATATGCAAGTGAATAGGCATGCCAGTGTATCGATAAAGCTTTCTTTACAAAAACAGGTGGGCCATAGTTTACCAACCAACCCCTGAGCTAATATAATCAATGATTGGGCATAGCTGAATAAGAACAGGAATAATAACCTTTCCCATAACTCTTTTTTATCCTCACTGGAGAATATATTTATTGAAGGAAGAGAGAGAGAGAGAAACATCAATCAGTTGTCTCCCTCACAGCCCTGACCAGGGACTAAACCCACAACCTAAGTATGTGCCCTGACTGGAGATCAAACCCACATCTTTTTTGTTTGTTTGTTTGTTTGTTTGTTTGTGGGACAGTGCTATGCTCCAACCAACTGAGCCACCTGACCATGGCAACCTTTCCCATAACTTTTAAAAGAGCTTATTTCTCATCAAAGAGATTGAGAGAAGACTTAAAGATCAGTTTGGAAACGGGGAGAGTGAGAGTGTAAAGAGCTCTTTGTAAAACCTCGGGTAGCTTCCCCTTACCCTAACCAGCTCTTCTGGAGCCACTCACTGGCTCAGGTGCAGGCAGGGGTCCACTGAGAACTCACTGCAGAACCACAGATTGCACAATGTTCAGGACCATTCCAGTTCTGGAAGAAGAAGGCTTTTGGAGTCCCTAGAAGTATTCTCAGAGAGAGAGCAGATGAGACAGGGCGTGCTGGACAGAGGGGTTTGTGAAGGTGATTTCTAATGGCCACGAGTAAATAGGATCCTGGACCTTCCCATCTGGGGTGAATGCATTGGTTGTGAAGAATATGTATTCATTTTGTAAATTGGAAAAGGAATTTAATAGTTAAAGATTTAAGTTTAAAAATAGAACTCTCAAGATTCTGCCAAAGAATGATAGTGGAGAGTGATAACCTGATATGTAAATTCCATCCATTTGGCTGGGAGAGAAGGCAAGAATTGGTTCATGGCCATTTTCTCCAGTGCACAGATCATGCATACTGATTACAGATCCAGAAAGTTAACCTAGCTATAGAGCAATGATTTCTGAGCTGTGTTTTCTGAAATACTGGTGTCATAAAATGTTAGCAATCACTGCGTGAAAGACTTCAGGGAAACTGAAAAATGAATTGACATTGACAGGAAACCCTTGTGTGTCTGATTCAATGCATTTTTGCTTTACTGGGTTATGCTTGGTTTACAAAAAAAACATTATAGCGTTGGAAGAAAATAACCATTTTGAAATTATTCTCAGGAAACAGATTTTTCAGAGCTAAGAACAGACTACCAAACTGAGCCAATGCAGACAAAAGAGTTGTTCAGATCGTCTAACAGTGGTTCTCAAAACTTGAATATACATTAGCTTAAACCACAGCATTTGTTAAAACCCCGGTTGCTGGGCCCACCCCCAGAGGATCTAATTCAGTAGGTCAGGGTTGGCCCCAAGAATTTGCATTTCTAACAAGTTACCAGGAGATGCTGCTGCTTCTGCTGCTGCTGCTGCTGATGATGATGATGATCAGGGCCTCACTCTGAGACACACTGCCCTACACGCAGCCCAGTGCCTAAAAGAAACGAGACTCTATATAGAGTAACATCACATTTCTTCCTGAGGATTACCACGTTATAGGAAATCTACTGGATGGGTTTCCACCATGTGTGAGGGGGTGTGTTGAGTAATCCAGCTTCAAAGTCAGGCTTATGGAAACAAACACAGCCTTTCGTGGGGGAAAGTTCATTTCCTTGAGACAGACAGTCTTCCTCCAGAGCAGCTGCCAGTGTCATTAGCAACGGAGCACTCTCATGGGGGCAACTGCATGTAGCGTTGCAGGATTTATTTTTTTAAATGATGGTTCATGACTCTCCTGGGTGAAGCTGGTGAGGCCAGTTAATAAATCAGTAAATATTTCCTGACAGGGAGACAGTAACCAGAGTGGAAGGAGGGGGATAATGGTGGAAGAAAGGGGAGGAAGGGGAAGGGACTAGCCAAAGAACATGTATGAATGATGCATGAACATGGACAACAGGGTGGGAATTGACTGGGGGGGAGGGATGGGCAGAGGTGAGCAAAGGGGGTAAAATTGGGAAAACTGTAATAAATAACAATTAAAAATGATTTAAAAACTGGGAACAAAATTCAAAATGAACTTAATGGGGGGCCATAGTTCTTCAAAAAAAAATTAGCTTGAACAATTGCAATGTGACTTATTTGGGGATTAAAAAATACAAACGCAGGCTCTGAAAGGGCTGTTCCAGCAAATGTATATTAGAAAAACAAGGAGAACCTAGATGACTAAAATTTGGATGTGAGTTAGCCAAATGATGATGTTTTGGGGAAAAATCAGCAAATATGCCCTGAGATCTGTCAAGTAAGGACTAGGACACGATGCCTCTCAACCTCAGACCAGTCTTAAGCATGGTACTAAATTTTGTTAGCATATTCTAAAAAATTACATGAAGTTAGAAAAATTCATGGGATATTAACATATATCTTTAGAACAATATGAAAAAGCAGAAAGGTTTGAAAGAAATTTGAGTTGTTACACCTGGAAAAAATGAAGACAACTGTTCTACCTTTAAGTGAATGAGAGCATTCTCTGGTCTTTCATTGCAGTGGTAAACTAAGCAAGAGGAAATATAATTTTTAAAATATATATTATTTTAATTAACTGTGAGGAAGATCTTCTTTAAAACAAGATGATAAAATACTGGGAGTATGTCACATTTTGGCCTGGAAATTTGCAAGAAGCTAATAACAGGTATCTATTTTAAATACCTTAAGAACTCCATAGAGTTGGGAGACTTCCGGCCAAGATGGAGGCACAGGTAGACACACTGTGCCTCCTCGCACAACCAAAATAAGGACAACAACAATTTAGAAATAAAATAACAACCAGAACTGACAGAAAATTGAACTGTATGGAAGTCTGACAACCAAGGAGTTAAAATAGACACATTCATCCAGACCGGTAGGAAGGGCAGAGTCAGGCAGCCGGGTGGAGAGGGTTCGAGGCATAAAAAGTAGTGGCACGAGGTGCGCAAGACAAGAGCGCACAGACCCTGGGCATGCAGGTGGCAGCTGGCAAACCCAGCAAGGTGGCGATTGTGAAGCGAGGCACTGCTAACCAGGTGGCTGGCTGACCGGGCAGTCACACATTCACATGAAGATAAACTGGGCAAAACTGGGGAGCGAGACCTCGCAACCCAGGATTCCAGCACTGGGAAATAAAGCCTCAAAATGCTGATTGAAAATACCTATGGGGGTTGAGGTGCAGGGAGAGACTCCTAGCCTTACAGGAGAGTCTATTGAAGAGACCCACAGGGTCCTAGAATGTACACAAGCCCACCCACATGGGAATCAGCACCAGAAAGGCCCAGTTTTCTTGGGGGAAGCAACAGAAGGGACTAAAATCTGACAGAGTGTGGAGCAAGCACCATTGTTCCCTCTCGGACCCTGCCCCCACATACAGTGTCACAGTGATGCGTGTTTCCCCACACATACAACCCAGTGATGTGTGTTGCCCCACCCTCATGAACACCTAAGGCTCTGCCTCTCATATGTAACAGGTGCACAAGACAAAAAAAAAAAATGGCCCAAACCAAAGAACAGATCAAAGCTCCACAGCAAATACAACTAACTGACCAAGAGACAGCCAACCTATCAGATGCACTGTTCAAAGCACTGATGATCAGGATGCTCACAGAATTGGTTGAATTTGGTCACAAATTAGATGAAAAAATGAGGCTATGCTAGGTGAAATGAAGGAAAATGCACAGGAAACCAATAGTGATGGGAAGAAAACTGGAACTCAAATCAATGGAGTGGACCAGAAGGAAGAAAGAAATAACCAAACAGAAAAGAATGAAGAAATAAGAATTCAAAAAAATGAGGAGAGGCTTAGGAACCTCCAGGACATCTTTAAATGTTCCAACATCCAAATTATAGGGGTACCAGAAGGGAAAGAGGAAGAGCAACAAGTGGAAAAGTTATTTAAACAAATAATAAAGGAGAACTTCCCCAATCTGGCAAAGGAAATAAACTTCCAGGAAGTCCAGGAAGCTCAGAGAGTCCCAAAGAAGTTGGACCCAAGGAGGAACACACCAAGGCACATCATCATTACATTAGTCAAGATTAAAATGAAGGAGAGAATCCTAGAAGCAGCAAGAGCTAAGGGAACAGTAACCTACAAAGGAGTTCCCATCAGAGTGTCAGCTGATTTCTCAAAAGAGACCTTGTAGGCAAGAAGGGGCTGGAAAGAAGTATTCCAAGTCATGAAAGGCAAGGACCTACATCCAAGATTGCTCTATCCAGCAAAGCTTCATTTAGAATGGAAGGGCAGATAAAGTGCTTCCCAGATAAGGTCAAGTTAAAGGAGTTCATCATCACCAAGCTCTTATTATATGAAATGTTAAAGGGACTTATCTAAGAAAAAGAAGATAAAAAACATACATAGTAAAATAACAGCAAACTCACAATTATTAACAACCACACCTAAAACAAAAACAAACTAAGCAATCAACTAGAACAGGAACAGAACCACAGAAATGGAGATCACATGGAGGGTTATTGACAGGGGAGTGGGAGGAGGAAAGAGGGGGGGAAAGGTACAGAGAATAAGTAGCATGGAAGGTAGGTAGAACATAAACAGGGGGAGGGCAAGAATAGTATGGGAAATGTAGAAGCTAAAGAACTTATGACACATGGACATGAACTAAAGGTGGGGAATGTGGGTGGGAGAGGGTATGCAGGGTGGAGGGGAGTGAAGGGGGGAAAATGGGACAACTGTAATAGCATAATCAATAAAATATATTTTTAAAAAAGAACTTTGTAGAGCTTTTTCATGTTACCTGCAGCCCTGGAGCAAACTTGAAGGGAAGACTTGTCATATTAGTGAAGCAGCTCAAATGTCCACCAATGGGCAATGAACAAGTTGTGATATATTCACACAGTGGAATACAGCAATCAAAATGATGAACTATGGTAACATGTAACACTGTAGATGAATCTTATTAGTATGATCTTATGTGAAAAGAATAAATCTCAGAAGATTACATACAGTGTGGACCCTTTTATAAAGTTTAGAACAACTAAAAATTTTAAATGTTGTTTAGGAATGCAGGTAGATTTAATATAACCATAAAAAAAACAAACAAACAAGAGATGGCTACAGTGCAAACAACTGACAACACCGAGGGTGGGCAAGAGTGTGGACTGGTGGGAATTCACACATACTTCTCATGGAGGACAAACAAGTTACAACCATTTGAAAAATGCTTTGGCAGTATCTACTGAAGCTACACAGACACAAACTCTATGACCCAGCAACTCCACATCTAGGTATAAACTCAAAATATGGTCCCCAAAAGACCTATTCAAAAATGTTCATTGCAGCACTATTCATTAAAACCCCAAACAGTTCATCAACAGAGGAATGGATAGATAATGTGTGAGATGATCATATAACACACCAAACAGTGAGAAAAACAAACTGAGGTTATACACTACAGTTTAGAGAATCTAGCAAATGTAATGTTAGGCAAAATAAGCCAAACACAAAATAGTATATATTACAGAACCTCATTTATAGAAAGTTCAAAACCCTGGAGAGCTGACTTGTGATGGCAGAAGTCAGGCCACCAGCTGCCTGGGGTGAGGTGATGATGGGGGGAAGCATGAGCTGGGTCTCTGGTGCTCTGTTCTGTTTTTTATCTGAATGCCAGTGACATGGATGTGTTTCTTTTGGGAAAATTTACTTATGATTGCACATGTCTGATATCTTAAACTTTAATTATTAAGAGTTTATTTCAAGGGACAAAGAAAGAAGTGAGATAGAAGAGGGGTGGTAAAAATAAGAAAAACAAAAACAAAAAGAGGAAAGACATGAAGGATTTTCCACCATAATTTTCAAAATATATATTCAAAGTATATATAGTATGACTAGACAGTAAAATTTTTTTGCAATGTTTTTCTTTTGTGTTTAATGTTTACATCTATTTATATAACCATCTTTTGAAATAACATTTTACAATAACAGATTTTCTGATTTAAAAAGTAATACATGTTCATTTTTTTATTTAAAGAAACAAGGAAGAAATTCATTATTCTATCACTGAGATCTAATCACTCTTAACGTTTTGATGTGTATTCTCTTAGTCTTGATTATGATTTTTTAAAAGATCTTATTTAGTTATTTTTAGAAAGAGGGGAAGGGAGGGAAAAGTAGAGAGAGAGATACATCAATGTGTGGGAGAAACATCGATCAGGTGCCTGTCTTATGCTCCCAGACCAGGCACCAAATCTGCAACCCAGGAGTGTGCCCTGACCGGGAACAGAATGAGCAATCTTTTGCTTTTTGGGATGATGTCGAACATATTGAGCGACACCAGTCAGGCAGTCTTGATTATAAAAAAAAAAACAAAAACCCTTAAGGCAGGGGTGGTGGGCTGTGAAAGAAAGCAGAGAAGTGATGAATGTGTGGTTTAGGATGATGGTTTTGTGGGAAAGGCAGGAGAGCAGGATGCAAGAGGGGAGCATACAGGTAGGGTATACTGATGTTCTTTGTTTTGGATGGTAAATTCTCAGGTATGCATTCATTATTAAAATAAACTCAATTTTATGCCCTGACTGGTGTGGCTCAGTGGATTGAGAGCCAGCCTGCCAACCAAAGGGTCACCCGTTTGATTCCCAGTCTAGGGCACATGCCTGGGTTGCAGGCCAGGTCCCCAGTAGGGAGCATGCAAGAGGCAACTACACATTGATGTTTCTCTCCCTCCCTTCCCCTCTCTAAAAATAAATAAAATCTTTGACAAAATTTTTGTATAAAAATAACTTAATTTTATATCAATTTTTAAAAGAAACAATATCTCCAAAATACTAGAGAATCAATGAACAATAAAAATAACTTCAGTAACAAAGAACTCACTGGAGTATCAGAGGGACCCAAAAAATGGATTTTATTTATTTTTAAAAAATGTGTATTTATTCTTACAGGTTTAAAGTTCAGTCACCATCAAAATACTCTCCAATACACCCACTGAGACATTTTTTCCACTGCTCAAAACAGTTTTTGAACTCATCGATTTTGATGCCTTATAGTGCTTCTGCTGTTTTTTGTTTCACCTCTTCCACATCAGCAAAACATTTTCCTTTGAGGAGTTTTTTTCATCTGGGGAAACAAAAGATATATTGTGTGGGGCACAGGGGTCAGGCCAGTTTTGGTCAAAATCTGCTGAACACTCAGCGTGGTATGGGCAGGTGCGCTTGTAAATCGCCCATCATGAAATGGGCAAACACTTTAAAAGAGTCTTCAAAAAAAAATCACTGAAGCTGAATACAGTCTCTCACAACAACACCAGCTGGCACACTGATAGAGGTGGGTTCCTAGAACACTCACCTAGCAGGGGAAGCCTGTTCTACAAGGGGCCCACCCTCCAGAAGATAATTCTGTTTTTTGGGGGGTCCCCCTTGTATAATTAACATGCAGTACAAAATCAGTATTAACAATAAACTTAACAAAAATGTGCAAAACCTCGAAGAAGAAATACTGTTGAAAGCTAAAAAATTATTATTGAACTAAAGGAAAAGACACTCTGTTTTTAGATAGGACAACTCAACATCATAAAGATGTCAATGTCACAAAATCCCGATGAAAATATCTAAGCTTCATTTTATGGCGCTAGTCAAGTTGATGCTAAAATTCATAAAGAAAAACAAACATGCAGGAATAGCCAGGAACACACTAAGAAATAAAAACTACAAATGTGACCTAGCCCTCTATTAGATCCATGCTGTGTTAAACCATGCTGTAAGTCCCCATAATTAAAACAGGGTGCTACTCTGCCACAACAGTAGACATACAGACCAGTAGCATAGAATAGAAAGTTACGAGCTAGATCTAAATAAATTTGGATATTATAAAAATGGTGTCTCAGAGGCAAAGATGTGCTTTTTTAATGTTGCTGGCACAACAAGACAGTCACTTGGAAAAAAGATAAAATTAGATCCATATCTCGCACCACACACAAAAGTAAATTGTGCACGGATCAGGGAACTAAGTGTAAAAAAATTAGATAGAAAGAACTTAATAAATAAGCTAAAAAAATATGATGAATTCCTCTATAAATTCAGTATAGGGTAAAGCTTTCTAACACTGACTCAAATCCAAGGGCAATAAAATAAATAACTCATTAATTGGCTACATAATATTATTTTTAAATTGCACAGTAAAGACAAACAAGTGCCAAACGAGAAGAAAACACTTGCAGCTTATATCACGGATAAAGGGCTAATATTTACAATATATAAAGAACACTTAAAATTTGAGGGGAAAGGACCAAAACTTAGATTTTAAAAAAATGGGAAAGGTATAAGAACAGGGAAAAGAAGTAAATAAAGTAGCAATAAAGAAATAAAAGTGGACCAGGCATGGATCAATGACAGGGATGTCATCAACCAAGGATTATGTATGATTAATTCAGTTTGTGCACCTGAGGTCCAATTAAAAGTTCAAGAATTTCCAGAATAGATGTTATGCTATAATTGAAAGTAAGCTTAGTCTTCTGGAGACCTAAAATGATGTAATTAAGTCACACTATGGAGCACTGACAAATCAGAAAAAATAAAATGACTTCCTTTTCATTGCCAAACCTCACTCAGTTTTTTCAATGAGTTCTGAGTTCCAGCGCCTACACATAATGAGTTTGGTCACCATGAGGCAAAAGTTGTTGTGTCAGAAGGTTTCAGTGTGAACCAGATAAACTTTCCAGTTCCCTTCTTCCTCTAAAGTTCTGTGTTTCAGATTAATGACCTGATGTCCCAAAACAGTCTGCTCAAATCTACCCACTCAGTTAACGAGGCAAGGGATAGCTTTCCCAGACACCTTCCTTCGATTACACAGGAAGTTTTCTCTGGGAACCCTTCTTGTTGTCCTCGGCAAAACTCCAGATTTGTGTACTTGTTTGTTTTTGTATTTATACCCTGTCATTATTTATGCAAATAGAAGATTTAATAAGGTGAGAAAACTGGGGTAAAATAAGAGCGGAAAGAAAAAGTAATTCTATGAATAATATTAAAGCACAAAAATGTACCTTTTGGTTTCTGTCTTAGCTAGAACTATGCCACTGATTTGGCTTGCAGTTTCCTAACAGTCAGAGCAGAGAGAGAACAGAAGGGGAAAGATTCATAAAGCCTATCAAATAATTGGGGCCAGTTTTTCCAAGAAAGACCAGTATTTCCACTTGCTTAGAGATACATCCCAGGGACATGCTAGAGTGAGCAGGCTTCCACTGGTGGACAAGAGCCAATGGTTAAATGTCAGGGAATTTTACAAATTGGTTGTTAAACCATGGTACCTGGAAATCTGCCACGGTGGGAGCATTCAGCAAACAGTACAAATCAAGGCACTTTTTCCTTTGGCTTTGTTTGTTTGTTTGTGTATCACTGCATGTTTCACAAGTCCTTATAGGGGAGCACTCTACAGGGCCAGAGTTGCTAGAAGTAAGAGGGAGAAAGGCTGGGTGTGCAAGCTTGTTAAGAAGAGAGTGGGGATATATGCCCGAGACCAGAGAATGACTGGAGCATGCATCAGCGTTCACCTACCCCACCTCAGTCCTTCCTTCTTTCTAATACCACCCTTTGGAATTTCCTATCTAAGGCAGATGTAGCTCCCCATTCAAAAGTACATCCAAAGAAACTGG
The DNA here is from genome assembly GCA_004024845.1 of Tonatia bakeri. Taxonomy (NCBI): domain Eukaryota; kingdom Metazoa; phylum Chordata; class Mammalia; order Chiroptera; family Phyllostomidae; genus Tonatia; species Tonatia bakeri. The sequence goes on along the minus strand of PVIA01006586.1, from coordinate 28,682 downwards.
AAGGGACTCAGGTGAAGGATTATATGCTTTCCACTAGGTCAGCATTCCCCAAGCCTGTGTTTCACAGTGTTGGAACAAGGGCCCTTTGCTTCCAAGCAAAGGGGTGGGAGGGGAAGGAGTTCAAATGTTCAACACCAAAATAAATCTGGGAATGAGCAGGTTGCAGTTAAGCAAGACTTTACTCAGGACTCCCCAGAGCCTTTCAGAAGCAGATGTGCCCTTGTGGCCCAGAGCATGCATCAATTCCCAAATTTACTTTACCCCCAGAACACTTTGCAATGGCACATTTTGGCACACCTGACTGAAAATACACCACCCTGGGTAGCTGGGGCTCCTTGGTGATTCTGAAAGGCAACACTGAACATTATTTCACAGAAATATTTCTTTCTCGTAGGGCTTGAAGCTCTGGCATTTTTCTTTATGACATCATGACTTGCATGTCTTTGCTTTTCATTTGAGCCATTTCAATAAGCCTGTGGGCATCCACACATCCATCAGCAGAGCAAATTTAAGGGAAAATGTTTCAGGAAAACAAATTTCTTAACTAGTGGCCAGAGTCCCCAGGAGCTCACTCAGGTCTGTCGGGGAACACAGTCCTTGGCTGTATTCAATCCGGAAGCTGGCATACAGCTCAGCTCACAAGATTCTGGAGCATTTCTCATCATTTTTAACTTTGAACTTTTACCCCCACCTCTCAAATTCCATTCTATTTCTTTTTTCTTTTTATGTCTTTCTCTTTCTTCTTGAGATAGCCTCTTAGACTCCTGAGATGACTTATCCTGTCTTCATACTCCACACATGCATTCATTCACTTAATCATTTAGGGAGCCCCTCTGCGTTCCAGGCCACAAATGAGACAGCCCGAGCTCTGTCCTCAAGGAGCTCATAGTACATCATTCATAAGTGTTTGTTTCCTCTCCTACTTATCTTCTTTATTTGCTTTGTCTTGGCTGTTTCTACCCATTTTGCTAGGTGCCCCATGCTGCTTCTCCCCATCCTGGTTCATCCTTTCTCCTCCCTTCCCTGACAGCTTTTTCCAAAGACTAACAGGAACCCAGCTCAGCTGGTTTTTATCACGCTCCTGTCCTTGCATTTTTCCAACTCAATTAAGCCATTACCAGGGCTAAATGAGGCATGGACTCTCCAAAAGTCACACCTGTTGTCAGGGAGATGGAGGGTACACCTGTGCAGCTGGCTGGCGGAAGGCAAGCTGGCCTCGAGGGAGGCAGTCAAGTGTGACCAGAAGTTTGTGTCTGCCTTCCCCCCTCTGGGGTGCTGAAAGAGAACCCTCATTTTAAGTAAGATGTCCCTAATTCCTTGGCAAATGTGCACCAGGTGTGCATAAAAACCCACAGTGTGGATGTGCCCAGCAAGAGGTAAAAAAAATAAAAAGTTGTGACCGGAGCTAGGTAGCCAGGTACACAGATTTTGTGTGGAACCTTCTCAGGGTTTTCCCTGTCTACCTTAATTAAAACACACACTTGTCACCTTTCTACAACAGGCTTCACACCTTACTGTTTGTATTCTTTATGATGAACGTGACAAGGGAAGATAAAGATACAGCACAATCACCCAGGCACAAAGCAGTATACTCCCCCTAAGAAGGTAAATAATCTCTATTGAAAGTAAATTTTGGTTTCACAGTCACCTTTTTTCTAGGCAACCTAAAGTTTTTATTTCTGCTGTCTAAGAAGTGAAAACTTACAGTTTTTGAGCTTGCCATGCCTCTAATTGACTAAGTGGTTTTATGTTCCAAAGGTCCATGCCTTGGTTTTTCTCCAGTTGAAATACGGACAAAATCATTCTGTCCTAGAATCACACAATTGCCAGAAATTTTCAAGCCCAGGGTGGCTTTCATTTTGATGGAAACTGACATGTTGCAGTGTTAACTCTAACCTTGCCTTGTATCCTCTGTTAATTTGTCCTCAGCTCTGGAACTTGGATGATACAAGTTAAACAGATATTTTTTGAGCATCCATTCAGTACTGGGTTCCTAGTTCAATTATGGAGGTGCAATTGGGATCACAATGAAGCCCCTGCCTTCAGTAACCTTCAGTCTTGTGGGGTGACCCCTTCCCTGTTCTGAGAATTGCTCAACTGGCTCCTAGTTTATTCTGATCATGCTCCATTCACTCACCCGTTCATCTAACATCTATTAAGTTCCAGGCACAGTGCATGTTTTCAGGCTACAAAGATGAGGAAAAGAGATCAGCCCTACTCTCAGGAAGGCTCCAGTCCCTATTTGAATTAATTTTCACTCCTGGCAGCCACCAGAAAGAACATCACTCTTCTCTCCATGCTCCGTCGACACTTAGTGCACACCTCACTGTGCACTTTCAGCATTTGCGTCACTGTGATTATAATACATCCTTCTGTCTCCTTTTAAGTCATGAGCACCTTGAAGGTAACAATCTCAACTTTTTCCCCAAATGCCTTACACTCCCTGGTGTCTAGCACACAAAGAAGCTCAATAAATGTTTTTGAATGAATAAATAATTGTATTAATTTACAAATTCACAAACCTGTGGAACCATAGACCGGTCTGCCCTGACCTTTCCTCCCAGGTCTCTTGGATGAGGAACTCAATGCTAAATCAATCATCTGTCAGTACTGAAACACTCCACGATTTCAAGGACCTTCTAAACATGAAACCAGCTGGTCCATGGGTCATTTCTTCTTCTAAATGTACCTGCCACTGAGATAAAAGACAAATAAAGCTTTAGTTTGTGTTTACAATACTCTTTTTTTGCAGGAAGGCAAATATGATTATATATGATTTAAATGAAATAAACTTATAACAAGGAGAAAAAATGAGTTTATTTGGGACTCTTGGATAGATACAGTTAATATAGTTTCAGTAAGAAAAAATACAATCACAATGGCTTAAACCAGCTGGAAGATTTTCTCCTCTGTCATGTAAAAGTCCGGCAACAACCTGCTATGGACATTCTGCTCCATGAAATTCTCCCCTCATGGCACCATCGTGCCCTAAGATATAGCTCATGGTGCAGGATGGGCTCTGAGGGTCACGTTCACCTCCGTGCAGCAGCCTGGAGGGAAGAGGGATGAAGGGACTACAACAAACACCAGCTGTCTCTTAAGCAAAGTTTCTTGGAAGCTGCCTACAGGGCACTTTAACTGACATCCCATTGGCCAAGACTTAGTCCTATGACCACACATAATTATAAAAGAAGTTGTAAAGGACAGAAAACTGTACTTGAACAACAATTAAAATAAAATTTTTTAAAAAGTTGAGGAAAGTAGTCTTTTTATTTTCAACAACCACTTATCCAACTAAAAACTACTTAACTGTGGCACAAAAGGAGCATAGATATGAGGGATACAATTAGTATTGTATCATATAGTATCATATATAGTATCGCAGATACTATTACTGAAGTGTTAGTGATTATTCAAGAATTTCTATACTCTAACTACTGCAGGCTGAAGTGACAATAATGAACTCCAATTGTTAATCCACTGTGTTACAATCACACATGGTACTGCTCTGGTTGTCCATATCTAGGAGATGAGGGGAGGGAAGAAAACTTTTGCAACAAGGAAGTTGAAGTGGGGGTGATGCAATAACAAAAGGAATGGATGGGGGAAGGCAGAGTGGAAAGAGATGATAGAATCGACAAGACAAAGGGATTGGATATTGGAGGAAAGAGAGAGGGAGGATCTGGAATGATGCTCAGCTTTGCAAGCAAATGGTAACCTAGCAATTGGACTAAAAAGTGTGCATTGGAGACCACATTAGACTGGTGGAGTTAACTACTGCAAATTGACCTGAACTCTCTCCTTCATCTGTTACTTCTTGCCATGAATTTTTTCTTGAAAAGACTGATGAAGTTAATAAACTTCTCTGAGTAGTTAATCTTTCATAGGAAAAAATTAACATGTCTTTCTGACTTACCCTAGCCAGTTAAAATGTTCCCTCTCCTAACTGAGTACACTGCACAGGACTTCTTAAAATGCTGAGTTTTTGAGGCATTCTTTTATTTTAAGGTTTTATTTATTTATTTTTTTAGAGAGGGAAGGGAGGGAGAAAGAGAGAGAGAGAGAGAAACATCAATGTGCAGTTGCTGGGGGCGGTAGCCTGCAACCCAGGCATGTGCCCTGACTGGGAATCGAACCTGCGATACTTTGGTTCACAGCCCACACTCAATCCACTGAGCTACGCCAGCCCAGGCAAGGCATTCTTAATTCAAATACCAAAACTTCTCACTTGAGTAAGCTATTTGGAGAATCTATTGCCCCAACTAGAAAGCAGAATTGATGTTGCCCTCTCTACAATTGTGGAGTTTCAAATACATTGCATGTTTAAAGGATCTGACTTCATGGCTGATTCAATAAATGTTAGTGTCTATCTCTTTCCAAAGTACTTTTTAAAAACGTACTCACACAAACGTTCATTCAGCAGTTACTATTTCACATACTGTGCTAAATGCTGGGAGAAAAGTTGGATTTAGTCATTGAAAACAAAGTTGTAATATTTTTTGCCACTTCTGCTATTGAGGTAAATTGTGATCCTCTACACCAGTGTGCCTGCCACTGGACTGGGGGTTCCTGAGGGCAGGGCACACACATGTGTTTGTTACCTTAGATTCCCGGGCCTTAGCACAGGTACTTATTAAATGTATGACTGAATAGATGACCAAGGCTCAAGGAATGAAACCAAGAAATCTAAGAGCAGGACTGGAGTTAGAGAACTAGGCTGATCATGGGTGTTCAGACACTACTGGAGGCAATTCCATGAATGCTGAGTATCTGCTGGGTGTTCCTTCCATATGGGGCTCGGTACCCTGATCTAGAATGGCTGTTGGAGGGTCTGGGGATCTTAAGAGGCAAGGGGAAGTCTATGACAATGATTAAGAGCATGGGCTCTGGAATCAGACCTTTATGCACATAATTATAATAAGTGTAATGAATCTTTCAAGAAGGGAACTCCACGACCCAAGATGTAAAAAGCTATAACAGGTAAACCTACCTGGTCTGAGGATTCAGGGGAGGCTTCCTTGAAGAGTGCTACACGTTGCTTGCTGCACATCTGAGGTGTTGGCACAGGTGGGATCCAGTCTGTGTTCCACTTCCCAGGCAGTAGGTTCACCTTAGCCAAAGACTGTGTCTGCCTCGGAGTTCTTTCTCCATTTATTCAAAGGCCCCACAATTCGCCATGCCTTCCCCACCTGCCACCCTTCAGTCATGCCTCCAAAGTTATGGGCATCTGAAAGCTCAAAGATAAGCAGTTATTTTCCAAAGTTTAGGCCAGAGGGACCAAAAGGGGGAACAGCATATATGAGTCCTGTAGGGATTTAAAAGAAGCCTGGTATATTTGAAAATCTGAAGAAAGTTCACTATGGCTGAAATGTGGAGTTCAAAGGCAAGACTAGCAAGAGTGAGACTGGAAAAGTACTCATACAGCTGGCATTTTCTGTAAGTTTACTCTTTAAGCTGTGCTAATGGATCTCTGTGCATTATTTTATTGAGATCCCAGAGATTAAGTGAGTTGCCCAGGGTCATATGTTAGGAAATAGTGGAACTGTGATTCAAAGCCAGGCTTAACTCCAGAGACTATGCCTCAAACCACGTGTTCCCTGGCATCCAAAGATTTGCAACAGTGGATTGCCAAGGGAAAAAACTATAGAAGGGAAGGCCAGTTAAGGAATACTTGCAGAAATCCATGCAAGAAATATGGTGGACTTCAGATGGCCTTGGAAATGGGAAGGAGTGGCTGGATTGCAGAGAGATTGAGGAAGCAGAATCTATGATACTTGGTGCTTGTTTGAATATGAAGGACAATGATGAGAAGAGAGAGGAGGCAAGGATGACTTCTTATTTTGTGTCTTTGTGGATGGCACTTCATTTGCTGAGAGAGAAAATGGTGAGGGAAGGACAAGTTTGGGAGGAAGGTGAGTTTAGAGATTTCAGGTTGGAAGCTCCTGTGGGACATTCAAGTGGCAATGTCTTGCTGATGGTTGGAGGCTTGGGCCTGAAACTCAGGAGAGGCAGTTTAGTTAGGGGACATCAATGTGCAACATGCATCCACAGAAGGGATGATATGGCAGGAAAAGCAGCGAGTTCCTCCTAGGATAGCCATGCCAAAGCAGAAGGACTTTCCCTGGATCCAGCTGCTGAGCTCTGTAGAACATAACCAGACCCTTAATTTAAATGAGTCCTTTTCAAAAGCTATTCTTCAAAGGTTTATGGAGTGTAATATTACCAATTGTAATCAGAGATCTGTGATGAGGAGGCACAAAAAAGGGAGGGGGGCTACCATAATAAGTAAAGAATATGTGGCCTTTTCTGTCATTTTTGTTCAATTTAAAGTCAGATTTAAACTTAAATATGACTCATTCTATATTTTCTATAAGAACATATTGCTGAATAAAGTATAATTAACATTATTATTCTACAAGGAATGCCAATTCTATACATTATTTACATGGAAGAATAAATGAATAAAAATCCAGTGGCAGCTTCGGGGAGGCCTTAGCTTACCAGTGGTCTCTTTAAAACGTGGCCCTTACAACTAAACACAGTCCTTCTCCAACATGAGCAATTAAAGTTTTCTGTATCTTACATGACGTAAGATACAGAAAGATGAGACCCTGAGCTAAGCCTTCCCCACCTGCTACCCTTCAGCCTCTCTAAATAGAAATCCTGAGCCCTCTGTTGCAGTCATCATAACAAGATGGGATTTGGGCTTAGTTGAATTCACTTTGTTTCTCTCTTCTTTTAGAAAGCATCACAGACAGTCTCTACATGATGTGGCATCTAAAGACTAAAGAGCCATCCACCTCACTAGTCCACAGTGAAGAAGGCAAAACTAGGAATTCATCTGCCACGACTTCCATTCTGTTATTAATTGCTCTGTAGACATGTGCCCCCACCACAGGGAGTGAACTGCACCAAGGGGGAACGTTCTTGGGGTCCCCAAACCTCCAGCACTTCTTGTCTCTGTCCCTGGAGAGAAAACAACTATGGGGCCTTACAGCGGCTGTTTGATCCTCTTGGCATTTACCTGGCACACTTCTGCCTATGGCCCTGACCAGCGAGCCCAGAAGAAAGGGGACATTATCCTTGGGGGACTCTTTCCTATTCATTTTGGAGTAGCAGCCAAAGATCAAGATCTAAAGTCAAGGCCCGAGTCTGTGGAATGTATCAGGTAAGGAAAGGAGCTAAGTCAAGGGGTCTCTTCTCTTCTGGTGGATGGAGTCAAGCCATACCAAACCCAAAAACAATCTTTTCAGACTTGGTTCTCTCTTTTCAAAAGTGGTGATTTTAAATCATGCTGAAACTTATTATTCCCTCATCGCCAACTTTTTTGAAGGATTTTTTTCCAAAAGTAAAATGTCAGTGATACTGAGTAGAAAAATCCATAAACAAGGTACAATTCCCTCAAATAGGATATGCAGAGTCCAGTGGGCTGTATATCACCTTTCTTAATCTGGACATCAGGGTCCATTACTGCACCCCAAGTCTTGACCCATCTTCTAACAGAGAATAACACTTTCTTTATGAGGTCTGCAACTTCCAAAGTGATCCAGCACTGTTCCTGGTCTTCCTAGAAGCTGGAAAATGAAAATTAAAACTAGGATTGTTCCAACAAAACTAGATTTCTGTTTCAGTGCTAATGAGAGCTCACAAATTAGATAACATTTTCACATTTTTCTTATGAATGCAGAAAAACTAAGTGTAGAATTTCACTGATCCTGATGGTATCCTTCACAGAACCCATGTGACAAATGCCCTGTTTGTTGCTCCCTGCCGGGCAGTTGAGCCAATATATACCACATAAGATTAAGAAAGAAGTTTGGCCTTAAATAATATATGTTTTTAATCATATTAAACAAAGATAACAAAATTAGTTTAGCAGTGTAGATGTCTTATATAATAAAAATTCTATATCTCTTCATAACTTTGTAGGTTTTAAATATATGATTGAATACGAGGAGCATAAAGAAAAGGACTAAGAGAAAAGATCACATTAAAAGTTAGATCAGGGCCGTTAGGACCCTAAATGATACAGTGGGTAGAACGGATTGTGTTTCTCACTGCCTGTCATTGAGTTCAAGTAGGACAACCCATGATGCAAAGACAGAACCTGATACACTGATTCAGCACATTTATCCAGCCCTCACTCTGAGCCAAGTCCTCAGAGAGTAAAACTATGTCACAGATCCTATTTCTCTGTGTTAATTTGCTTGATTTTTGTTTAAAATCATGTTCTTTAAAAAGCAATCCATGCTCGGTTTTTAAAATAGAAAATATAAATAAGTCAAAAGCACATGATTTTAAAACTCAGATTCTACCACAGAGAAACGACCAGTTTTCGAACAGTCTTCCTATACATAATATTTTTTTGTTTGTTTGTTTATAAAGATGAGATTACTTGTTTCCCTTTTCCCTTTGACCTCCACAACTGTCATGCTCTAAATTTATAACTTTGCAAATCGAAGGTTATTCTTGGGCTGTCACATGTCAAAATCCTAATCTATTTTTATTTTCCCTAATCCTTCTTCTTTTTAAATATCTGTATTTACTAAAGTATCTCACATCAGCTAATTCAAATTATTCCCTGCATGAGGCTAATAACAGTCTCCATTCTCATTGCTCCCTAACTCTGTGAGGCACCATGCAGAGAATTTTTTTTCTTTTTCTTTTATTTTATTTTAATCATTGTTCAAGTACAGTTTTCTCCCCTTTACTCCCATTGCAGCCCTTCCATCCATTCCTCCCCACTTCCCTCCCATTGCCACCCTCCCCCTAGTTTTTGTTCATGTATCCTTTAAATTTGTTCCTGTAAACCCTTCCCACTCTCCCCTGAAATTCCCTCTTCTTTCCCCTCTGGTCACTGTCAGCCTGTTCTCTATTTCAGTGCAGAGAATTTTGCGTAATTACCTCCTGTTTGCAGCCACTCTATGAAGGCGTCATTCCCATTTACAGAGGACCTTGAGTCTCAGAGAACACACTGTCGTGAAACCAGAAATTAACAGAGCCATGGTTCCAACCCAGCTTCACCCAGTCCTTACTTTTCTTCCATTTCTTCTTTCTTCCAGGTATAATTTCCGGGGGTTTCGCTGGTTACAGGCCATGATATTTGCCATAGAGGAGATAAACAGCAGCCCGGTCCTTCTCCCCAACATGACACTGGGATACAGGATATTCGACACTTGCAACACCGTTTCCAAAGCCTTGGAGGCCACCCTGAGTTTTGTGGCCCAGAACAAAATTGATTCTTTGAACCTTGATGAGTTCTGCAACTGCTCACAGCACATCCCCTCTACCATTGCTGTGGTGGGGGCCACTGGCTCTGGCATCTCCACGGCAGTGGCAAACCTGCTGGGGCTCTTCTACATTCCACAGGTACCCGGGCCTTCGGAGATGGGGCACCATGGGCTGGGACCAGGGGAACCAGGCTGGGAGGACTGCCGTGCCCAGTGTCCAAACAGCTTGCTCTTTTCCTCTCTCTGGCTTTACGTGGGCACAAAAGACCTTTAAATGAGCAGGGACACTGGGTCATGACCATTTGGGATTTCTAAGACCCCCAATGTCAACTAGACCTTCAAAAATTCATTTAAATATACCATATATAAAACTTTGTGTATACCTTTTACTTATTTATTTTTATACCTTGCATAAAACTTTTTTCCCAAAGTGTCAGTACTTTATTTCCCACTCTATTCCTTTAACAAATGTCCATTTTTCTGCCTTTACTAAAAGAAATGAGACCATATGATGTAAATCCATTCTTTCAAACCCCAAATATGTCCCTAATCCTATTCCCTTAAACAGCTCTGCCTATCAACCATCTGGTTGACAATTTAGCTCAGAGGGAAGCAAAGCATATTTTCTCACAAAACAGGAACTTAGTTACTATGCTGCACATTCTAGAAATAGAAAATATTCTATTTCATTCAACAACTATTCAGAGAGTGCGCATGAAGAAGCCGACTCTACCTCGCAGGAACTCAGCCTCGGTGGGGGACGTCTGCATCTTCAGTGAACTGCACTTTCACTGAAGCAAGTGCTTTCATGAACGTTTGTTCAAAGTTGCATACTTTTTCACCAAAACACCCCCAACAAACTCTAAATGCCATTTTATAACCTTAACACTATAAAGCAAAGCTTTTTTCATGTTAGTATTTATAGGTCTATGACCTCACTTTATAATAGCGAAAAATTGGAAACAACCTAAATGTCCATGGACGGGAGAATCAGCTCAATTGTGATACATTCCTTATATCAGTTTTTAAATTAAATTATAAATCACATTTAACCAATCAAATTTAAATTTTTTTTGATGTCCAATATTTAAAATTTATGAAGCACCCTTGATAAATTCACATTTCTCTGTTGTGAGGTCTTTGTTTTCTTGGTGATAGCCATTATCCTTTTATATACACGTGACAGCTGAGAAAGTCTTGTCATCGTTTCCCGAATCCTTACTTCAGGGAATTAAAGGTGTTTCCCACGGGGAAGCCCTGGCTCTACAACTTTTGGGCTAAAAGTGACCGAACAAAGCCCACATCAGTGAATGTGTCGGGCAGGATGCAAATATGCACTTTGTACATTCGGAATGTTGTGCAGTGTTATTTTCAGTGCACAGTTACCCTGTGGCTAACAGATATAAGATGTTATGATCATCAAGAGAGAACATGAAGGGGAAGATTTTAATTTTTTGTGGTTTGAATGAAAGATAACGTTAAACTGAATTTAAATTTTAAAAGTGCTAAGAAGACTAGAATGGTTATCAGTCACAGAAACAGTTACAACAGAACGTAATGAGAGTGTAACTGGAATTCCAACACTCATTTTATAGCTTAATATATTTTGTATTTTTCAATTATACATAAGAGGGAAATCATAATCTTTTCATTTTACAGAACTTCTGAAGATAAAAGTCTGGCCTCACATCTTACATAGTTAGTCATGTCTTGCATATGTACCTTGATATTTCTTTTTTGTTTTGTTTTATTTTGTTTTTATTTAAGTATAGTTGCTATACAATACTATATTAGTTTCAGGTATACAATATAGTGGTTCTACATTTATATACCTTACAATCTGATCACCGCACTAAGCCTAGCAACCATCTGTCCCGCATGGGGATCAGTGTGTCCCCAGCAATGGCTCTCTGCTGTGTCTGCATGTTGGAATCAGCTGGGGAGTTTTGAAAATACTGATGCCTGGGTCTTATTCCCCAGAGATCCTGGTTTCATTGATATGAGGTGAAGCTTGGGCACTGGGAATTTTGAAAGCTTCCAAAGCCATTCTTTTTCTTTTTCTTTTTCTTTTTTTTTAATAAATGCTTTTTATTTAGTTGTCCAAGGCAGTTCCAACGTGCGGCAGAGTTGGGAACGGCTGCTCTGCGGGGCGGGGTCGGTAGCATTTCTAGGCCACTCGCGCCACCAAGTGGATGAAACAAGCAGACCAGCTGGACGTTTCTAACTGTCGTAATTGTGGTTGGGACAATTTTCTGAATCACCCATGAATCTCTCCCCTTTTAGAATAAAAAAAAAATGTTGTGTGTTTTTAAGGGTTTTTTAGGGGGAGGGGGTACAAGATGGTGTTTACCACCAAACTGGACAGATGTTGTGAATGCATTCTTTAAGAGAAACAAACACATGGGGGGATATTTTTTGGTTTTTATTTTTATCCCTTTAAAACCATTTTTGGTCCACTTTTCAAACAACCAGGAAGTAAGTAATAATGGATGGATTTACAAAATGCCCAATTAGGTTTTTCATTTGCAAAACCCTGATTCGGGAGCCTATTGGTTGGGTCTACAAGTAGAGCTTTCTTAAAAACAATAACATCTCAGCAAATTATTTTATCTAACTACCTCATTAACTCCCAGAGTAGAGCAAGAAGAGACTTATTCTAATCAAAGAAAAAAATTGTCAAGTTCATATTATAACTTCCAAATTCAAAGCTCTTATTAAAACAAACAAACAAACCAAAAAACACCTGTCCTTTAGCAAGGTTGGCCCAGTTCTTTCACAGATCAATGCATTTTATGTTTCTGATATAAAAACTGTTCATAATAAGATGGAACATATTGGAAAAATTCATTTTAAAACACTGAATGTAGAAATTGTTTCAACTGGTGATAAATATTGAAAATGGCATTCCCTCCATTATCTTTAACTTTGTGTTCTTAAGAAGTTTAAAAATCTCTCTAAATAACTAGAGAACAAATGATATTAAACATCCCTCATTACTGAGAAGAAATTCCATGGAGTGTAAAAATGCTTTGCTCTTCAGAAGAAATGGTCCAGTAACTCAGAACTTCCTAACTGGTGCTTTAGGACACACAGGAGTGCTACAGATGGGCCACAGCCTGCCTAGATACTGATTCCCTCAAAGTTTGGGGTGGCTGGGCCGGGCTGAGGGTGGTCAAAGTGACCCCTCCCAGGGCGGGTCAGCCTCTTCCATTGACTCCAACTTCTCTGTTTGCCACAATGTGGGGGGAAGAAAAGGTGAGAAGCTCTGTACTAAGAAATGCTTTACACGATATTCAGACACTTCTTCAGGAAATGATCTTATACTGTCAAAGGTGAAGCTTTCTTCCCTTGGTAGCCCACACCCATGCTCAAATGTAGACCTGGCAATGTCTAAGAAAATGGAAACACAGCAAGGCAGCTCCTCCGGGGTTCCTTTTCAGCCTCTCCAGGTTTTAGAGACTCACATCAAAAGCCCGTCACTTGAACCCACTGAGAAGCCAGGAAAGGAAAGGATGCTTTTCTGGCTACATTTACTGATGTGTGTCATTGTTACTGCGGTGCAGGGGAATTGAGCCTCATAAACCTAATGGCTAATTGAGCCTAAAAGATAAACAGTTCTTAGAAATGACTGCAATTGAGGGTACTTTCATCTAAAGTACTGTGGGGAAACCAGAGGGGGGATGTGGGAAAGAAGAGAGTGAAGAGCTGGAAACTGGAAACAGATGGGAAGAGAGAAACTAGGCAGACTAGGAAAGGGGAACCCCTTGGGGCTCTTCTGAAGAGATTTAGGTCCACAACCCAAAGGGAACCTATACCTTCCAGAAGTGAGTCATGGACAAAGTGTTCATCACAGTAAAGGGGAAGCTGAAATGTTCAGATTAGAACCAGGACCCAACAGTCAGAATATGTGTACATGGGTATATTATAACCCGTGAGGCAGTACAGAGAAGGTTAGGAGAAACTAGGGAACAGTGCATATACAATGTCCTTGAAAGAATAAATGGATCCTACTCTTGTTGGATTGACTTTATGGCCAGACCTGTGTTTGAAGGTAGAATTGTGAAGAACCACCCACTGGGCATTAGAATGCTCCCTGATAGGTGCTTGGATATTCACACTGGACAGGAACAGAGTCTAGCTGTCTTCACCCTTTTATTGTGTCTGCACGATAGCTTTGACACCTTTGACACCTTTGATAAATTGTTAATAAATGCTCCACAAGCCTTGAGGCTCACCTAGCACCTCCCTCATTCATTCGTTATGTTCTATATTCTTTCCAGGTCAGTTATGCCTCCTCCAGCAGACTCCTCAGCAATAAAAATCAATTCAAGTCTTTCCTCCGTACCATTCCCAATGATGAACACCAGGCCACTGCCATGGCAGACATTATCGAGTATTTCCGCTGGAACTGGGTGGGCACCATTGCTGCTGATGATGACTATGGCCGGCCAGGGATCGAGAAGTTCCGAGAAGAAGCTGAGGAGAGGGACATCTGCATTGACTTCAGCGAGCTCATCTCCCAGTACTCTGATGAAGAAGAGATCCAGCACGTAGTAGAGGTAATCCAGAATTCCACAGCCAAAGTCATCGTCGTTTTCTCCAGTGGCTCAGACCTTGAACCTCTCATCAAGGAGATTGTTCGGCGCAACATCACGGGCAGGATCTGGCTGGCCAGTGAGGCCTGGGCCAGCTCTTCTTTGATCGCCATGCCAGAGTACTTCCATGTGGTCGGAGGCACCATCGGGTTCGCTCTGAAGGCTGGGCAGATCCCAGGTTTCCGGGAATTCTTACAGAAAGTCCATCCCAGGAAGTCTGTCCACAATGGTTTTGCCAAGGAGTTTTGGGAAGAAACATTTAACTGCCACCTCCAAGAAGGTGCTAAAGGACCTTTACCCATGGACACCTTTCTGAGAGGTCAAGGTGGTAGCCAGATAAGCAACAGCTCTACTGCCTTCCGACCTCTCTGTACAGGGGATGAGAACATCAGCAGTGTTGAGACCCCTTACATGGATTATACACACTTACGGATATCCTACAATGTCTACTTAGCGGTCTACTCCATTGCTCACGCCCTGCAAGATATATATACCTGCTTACCTGGGAGAGGGCTCTTCGCCAATGGTTCCTGTGCTGACATCAAGAAGGTTGAGGCTTGGCAGGTACATCCTTCTCCTAGATAGCAGTTCTCTGTGTAATAAAGCAGACTTGGGTTGATTCAGGCAAGACAGATAAAATGGTGACCTTAAAAAGACAAGATCTAAATAAGGTCACTAACTGTAGCTTTGGATTCAAATCACCCTTTCAAACATCTTACCAACTGACTTCTGAACAACTGATAATAATTTAATTTGATTATCCGTGTAAAGCCTTAGCTCCACTGTTCTTTACCCTAGTGGTCAGAACATCACTAAAGTACATCCTCTAGAAGATTCTTAATGTCCTGAGACAGATTTCGTACTGAGTGGAGGATGTTTTTCTAATGCTTTAAGTTAAAGATACTGTTTCCTTGTGAATAACAATTATTTGTTGAGTACCTATTATGTTCCGTATGCCATCAGAGATAAAGCTGGTGTTACCGTGTTCAGTCACCACTGTTACCTGATAATGTGCTGGGCCACCCAACAGGCCAACTAAGCTTAGGACACAAGCAAATCAAAGACACAGAAACAACTTGCCTTAAAATGATCTGATATTGGATATTTCAAAAAGAAGCATTAAAATAGTTACAATAGAAAATAATCAGAACTTAAATGGAATTCCAACACTCATTTTATAGTTTAGTCTAGTGTTCTTATTTTTTTACTAACACATAAGAGAGACATCCTAATCTTTTCATTTTATAGAACTGAAGATAAAAGTCTGGCCTCACATCTTACATAGCCATTCATGTCTTACATATATATCTTGATTTTTATCTTTTGTTTTATTTTATTTTTATTTCAGTGTAGTTGTACACAACATCATATTAGTTTCAGGTATATAATATAGGGGTTCTGCCTTACCATGTGACCACCACACTAGTGATCATCTGTATGCCCTCCACCTCTCACACATCCCTCCACTTCCCCAGCCTCTGGCAACCAGCAGTTTGATCTCAGTGTCTGTAAGTCAATTTTTGTATGTCTGGGTTTTTTTTTTTTAATATTCCACATATAAGTGAAACCATACTATATTTGTCTTTTTCTGTCTGACTCAGTTCACTTAGCATAATGTTCTCTAGGACTGTCCATGTTATTGCAAATGTCAGGATTTCACTCTTTTTATTGCTGAGTAATATTCCATTATATATAATTATATACCACATCTTCTTTATTTGAAGAAAACAAAACACCAATTCAAAAATATATATATGCACTTTTATGTTCATTGTGTCATTATTTACAATAGCCAAGATATGGAAGCAACCTAGGTATCTGTTGATAGATAAATGCACCCTGATTTTTTAATCAGATCATGTTTTACACTTCTTTCATATTTTTCTTAGTTCTGACCAGGGGAGAGACTGAATGATAGGAGGGGGAGGAGAGAATCCCTGAATTTAGTTGAATGACCCAACCTGCAGCTGCAGCTCTAGCTCCTGAATTTTCTAACTGCATCTGCTTAGGCAAGCTGCTGCTCTAAGACAGTTTCTTTTTCTGTAAAATGACCCTAAGCTCTAGACGACTTTCCACTCTAAGTTCTTCTGAAGATGAAATGAGATGATATATGTGAACCCAATCAGTACATTTTTAAGCTCTAAACAGATGGAGATTATTATAGTCAGATTTCAATATACCTCTAATCACTTAATCAGTTAGGCAAAAATAACTAAAATAGCTTTGTATACAGAACCCAATCACCATAGACTCTTGGGGAAAGATACCAAGAAACCAAGAATGTACAACCTGTGTCAGTTATTTTAGAGATTCTCAGAAGATAAGGAGTAGCTATCCAGACTTGGCAGAATGAGTTAGGACCTACAAGTATTTAGTTGTTCTGGTGTGGGAAAAAATCTCACTCAGGCATCATCGTTGGCTAAAGTTTCTAATCTCTATGAGGTCCTTAAAGTTTCCTTCCTTGCACTGCACTCACCCCACCCACACCCTCAATCCTGTCAAGGAAAAAGGAACTGTAATGAAGGTCAAAGACCAAAAAGATTTCAGCAGCCGGGAGGCTAAGTTGTGAAGTTTTAAGAAGGAATAAAGAGACAGTCTCTGAGTAAATACTATTGTCTTTTCTCTCTTCCTTTACGTGTTCTCTGGAAAGAGGAACCCAGCCTTTGAAAGCCTATAGAACCAGGGTGGGGTTGAAGGGAAAAGAGGCTTCCAGTGGGTAACTTGACAGTTCTGTTCTTCAGTGAATCTTCTTCCAGACAAGGAAATAAGATCCAGATGGTCAAGATCAAAGCCTGGACATAGAGAGAAAAAAAGCAAGGATCAGGCTATCATCAAATAGGGATTTTTAGTTGCATACTATAGAAAACCCAAACCAACCTGCTTAAACAGAAAAAGGAACATTATTTGTAGCTCATAACACTGAAAATCTCAGAAGCATTCCAAGTACAATAGGTTCTTTCATCTCCAACTCTCTGTTACTTATTTCTCAGGATTAATAGTTTTCACCCTCTGCAAAAGCTTTAGGTTCATAAACTCCTTACTTCCCAGGATCTCCTGTAAAAATACCACACTTCACATCTATTGACCAGTCCAGGGCCACATATTCATCCCTGAAGCTAGGAGTGGAGTCCTCCCAAACTCCATAGACTAAGAGTAAGGCAGGGAACAGATCCCCCAAGTTAAATTCAGGATGCTATTACCAAAAGGAGGAGAAAAGAGAAACAAAGTAGCCAAAATAAAGTGCCTATTACACAAACACCTCAGCTGACCCTCATACAGGTAAAGCTGTGATCTCCTGACTGGCACACAGTCTGGCACAATTCATCCAGGAGAGGAAACAGGAAAACAAGGTCAAAGTTCTGAGGAGGAATAACAATTAGGCATTAGCCAAAATGTGATGAGTACTCGCTGTAAGTCTCCTTTGAGCCTTAGGACTCCAGGCAGTTGAGTGGGCATTCCAGAATTTAAGATCTTGGCCATGTCTCAGAAGACAAACCAGCAATTCTTATTAAGCAATTCTTATCAACACTCATTATTAAGACCTGCATGGAAACCTGTCACCCCTACAATCTATACAATATAATCCAAGAATCTCAGTCTGGAATTCCACCCTGAATTCTCTCACCTCCCTTATAAGCCAATCTTTGTCATCTCCACACAAAACACCAATTACTTCTGGCATAGAATTTTTGCTAAGACTATCCCACACCCAAAGAGCCATCAATTTTTGTCTTCTCTGTCATTGTCCACCACAAACTTTTAACTCTTCCAAAATTCACTTTCTCCTGAGAAAGCCCTTTCAAATCAGACACACACACTTTCTGACCATTCTTTCTTCCTCATTTTTGCCATTTATATGCCCAGCTTAAGCTTCCACAGCTCATCATTTGGCTGAAATAATAAAGTCAATTACAATTTTCTTTTGTTCACCTAACCCCCCTAAAATTAATCAACAAACCAACTCATATGCCTTAAAAGTAACACTAACAGGTAATTTATGAACATACAAGATGCAATTTCCTCCTGACACCCACAGCGATCCCCAAGCCCTCCTCATGCTGCTTGTCAGCTCCCTCTTGATTCTGAGTCCTCCATTGTGCTACTCTAAACTTCATGAGAGCAGGAACCATGTTTGTATTGTTCAGCACTGTGTCCAGAACACCTGACACCTGAATATGTGTAGAATAAATGAGTGGATAAGTAGCAGTCTAGTTGATTTGACCAGACAACACTACCTAGAGTTTTTTTCAGAGAATTGTTCAACCTTGAAACAAACATTGTGACTGGATATTCTAGGCTCTGATTGGAAGATCTTGGGTCACACGCCTAACAATCAAATTGAATGTAACATCATGTAAGTCAGTATAGAACTGTCTCTTCCTTCTATCAGGATGATTGTGCACCAGACATACTTCCTATTTTCCTCTACCTTACACAGACCATTCAGTAGACAAAAAACAGGTATGCATGGTGACAGAACGATGGCAAAAATAGAAACCAAACAAAATTGATCTTTCCAGAAATTACCTGTACTGTTGGGGGTTGGGAAACGGGAGGTGAATTGGGGTGAGAACCAAAGGAGACAGAGAAGATGGAGCCAGAAAAGGGCTGAGGTTAGAGAAGGGAATTGATCTAGGATTTTCCCTACACTCAGCACAGGAAGTGGGCAAGAAGCAATAGGCTTCTTATCTGTGTGAACTCTTCCTCATTATCTGTGTGAATGGGGTGCTTCATGCATCCCACGCCACTTGCCCTCTGTGCTAAGAAGTGACTCCATGTGTAAGAGGTGGAAATTGTAGACAAGAGTGGAGTGGGGAAGGTTTGTAGTCCCTAGTCTTTGGTTTAATTCAATTGACCCATGCCAAGGGGTGATTCCCATTTATGCTTATACTGAGCAATAGTTCGACTTTAAAATCTTTTAGAAGAAATATCCTAAAAGGCCACAAGATGAAAATATTACCACATAAAAGATAATAAAATATGTGACCATCTAAGTGTGTACATATTATACAATTTTGTAATTATTTTCTTAATTTTTTTTTATTTATTGACACACTTATGCATTCATTGGTTGATTCTCATATGTACCCTGACCAGGGATGGAACCTACAACCTTGGTATATTGGGACGATGCTCTAACCAACTGAGCTACCTGGCCAGGGCTACACCTCTTTTATTATATGTCTTCCTTAATGTTTAGTGTTCTTTGTGAACCTGTCAGTCTTTTTGTGTTTGTATATTATGCTCTATGTTCAAGTTATTTTATTAGCTTTTTTCTTTTCTTTCGCCCTTCATTCATTCTTTTCTCCTCATATTCTTCCTCAAATAAAATAATTTAGAAGCATATTATATTGATGTATAATCTCGGTATAATTTCTTATACTTCCTTTTTAAGGAAGCTATTAGTTTCTTCTTCTAAAACTCTGAAAAAAGAACAATGTTCTCTCTGGGGGAAATATCTCAATTTTTTGTAACTTATGTTGCTTTTCTATGTGTCACTAACTCTCAATTTAAAGATTCTTTACCATTGCTTTTAAGGGTGAAATTGTTTCCAACTCCACCTTACCTTTTATGCAAGATGACAATGCTGGAAATTAGGTGCTCAAATGCAAAACTTGCAAGTAAACATGGCAAAAGAAGTATTAAAGCTGTCTAATGAGATAACTTGGACATGTGACTTAGTAAACAAATCACTGACTATTAATGGACAAGGTGAAATTTTTGACTCAAAAAATTCATACTCATGTGAGTTTATCTATATACCTGCTGTGAAGATGAAACACTATAGTACTGTTCAGGTTAGGATTTGAAGTAAGGAAGAAAATAAAAAATGCCATTCAAGATGAGCCTTGAAGGCTGGATAGGATTTGTGGAAAGGATCTGTTCCTTGGAGGAAAAATTACCCGGACTGAAAAAAATAAGAGTTCATACCGTATGGTTCCATTTATGATATTCTACTTCTAATGAAAGAAGACAGATCAGTGGTGACCTAGGCTGGCAAGTGGGGGTGGGACTGACTTGGAAGGGGGGACTCAGGGCACCTTTTGGGATGTTGATAGCGGCAGTTACACAGACATATACATTTGCCAAAACTCAGAACTACAATCTTAAAATGTGTGTGTGTTTTATTCTATGTAAACTATACCTCAATAAAGTTGATTTAAAATACAAAACAATGGAAAGTCCCTGGGGTGGGAAAGTACAGGCCTTTCATGGAGATTTGGATGTCATTCAGTTTCGACCACTTTTCTGATTATGGCCTCTTGGATTGCCATGAGCCTTTTACATGTGTCTACCTTTCCACTTTTTAAACATATCCATTTTCTCAACCTCAGTTTTACAGGTAAAACTGTTGTAACAGTTGTAACTAGAGATGGACAACTTAATAGACAGGCTATCTAATTTGACTTCTATACCTGAATAGGTAGTATATAGTGTAATGGTTGAGAGTCTGGACTCTAGAGCTAGACTAACTGGATTTAAATCCCAGTTGCTGCCTAATAACTTTATAACCTTGGGAAGTCACTAAATGTGCCTCAATTTCTTCACCTGGAAAATGGCAATAATGGAACTTATAAATTTATTATGAAGATAACATTGGTTAATATGTATGAGGTCTTTAGCATACTGCCTATGTATACTAAATGTTCAGTAAGTATTAGTCTTGAGTGTTATTGTTTTGTAGGTGAGGAAAGACTCAAAGAGGCCAAAATTATTTTCCCAAAGTCATATAGCTAGCTGGTAAGAAAGACAACTTCTGCCCCAGGTGGTCTGTTCCCTGATGAGGCCAAGATAACAGTTAAAAGAACTGTGCCCACTTGTCCCTCTGGGTACATGCTTTCTAGCTCCTGAGGGGCGAGCCAGATTAGATAATGGTTTCATAGTTAAAACTATGGTCCATAGCCTTATGCCCTGGGCATTCACCAGAGGAAACCAAGTGTCCTGAACTCTGGTTCACACACAAACACAAAAAGAAGTACAGTCTGTGCAAATAAGTGAGAGTGGACACAACTAACCACGTCAGAGTATTTGAACATCTACCTGTCCATCTTGAATACTACTGTATATCTTATCCCTTAAAAAAGTGCCTGCTTGGCCCATATTGTTTACTCAATAAGTACTTTTTGAATGAACAAATAGCTAAAGGAAGAGAATGGGACAAAGGTAAATACTGAGCAAAGACGGGGTTAAGTAGATGACAAGGACAGTACATGGACACGGACCTAGAAAAGGGAGAAGGTAAGTGGTCTTAGAGAAGGTGGCAGAAAATTTTCATACAATAAAACTGCAATAATTTTGACTTCATAAATTTGGGCTGAAATTGGACTCTTCATTATCAATGAGTTAAATGACTAAGGGAAGACACCACTTTGGTAAAACTTACAAGTATAAACAGGATTATTGAGACAAAGATCAAGAAACAACTAAATTTTAAACTCCTATTTTTAAAAATTGACACAGGCTTCCTAAGAACCTTTATTAAGACCAATGTATTAGCCTAATTTGTACCAATAAGTATGCCTAAAAGAAGAAAAGAAACTTTTGTAAACCTATTTTGGTCTTTTTATTAAAAGAAGAAGGAGGAGGAAGAAGTAGAGGAGGGGGAAGAGGAAGGAGGGGGCAGGAGGAGAAGGAGGAAGAGGAGAAAAGCCAGTTCTTTATTCACTTAGTCTGAATTAATTTATTATAGCTAATTGAATAATTCTGGGTTCTCTCCGTATTGAGACTTCCAGCCCTTCATGTCAGCCTTCTGTTGCTCCCTTCGTCTTCTGGTGTACTGCTGTCATCATTCTTACACGGAACAGTTGTTTTTCGGACATACCCTTCTCCTCAGGCCACTCTCAGCCGTTACTAAAACATCATTGTACTGTGGTGACTCCAACTTCCCTTTACCTCACCAAGGCGGTAGAAGTTTTATAATCAATTTATTCCACACTTTGAATGTTGCAGTTGTGTCCAACCTTTTGGCATCTCTGGGCCACACTGGAAGAAGACTTGTCTTACACCACACATTAAATACGTTGCAACACATAATCACACAAAAAATCTCATATTTTAAGTAAATTTACGAATTTGTGTAAGGCTGAATTTATAGCCATCCTGAGCCATATGCAGCCCATGGGCCACAGGTTGGACACCCCAGAACCAGAAATCAAATGTATGCTCTTAATCAAAACATGACATACAAAATATAATATTTAGCTGCAGCTTTCTTAAAAGATCACAAAGAAAATATTTCCCCAGAAGAATTAAGATCCCTCTTTTTCCTTAATGAAGAAAAAGTTAGCATTTGGTCCAGTGAAAACCATAATTCTTCTGATATGTCTACAGTACCATATGTCTTCTGATATGTCTTAAGTAAAATCATTTAGCACATTTTCAAACAAATTTTGCTAATAGTTCTCTGTTTAGCTGCTTGTTTTTCTTTTTGTTTTAATCTGGAAGCTTTATTTTTCTTTTTAAATCAGAGCACAAGAATATAGATTATAGTTATAGCTCAGAGGGAAAAATTGTGTTGACCCTTTAACCCATACTATAGTTTTCAGTAATTTGCTTTTCAATATATATAGGTTTAAGTTTCAACAAATTACATAAAAGACTTAATTTTTATGATCCTCTATGGTAAGTTTTTGAAAAAGTGAATCCTTTGTCTTTTCACTTGATTTGTAAGTTCTTTTGTTTGTTTGCTGATTTGTTTTTGTTTGAGGGTAGAACTTGGACCCTTATGTTTTCAGTGTGAATCAGCCCGACTCAGTCCAGTTGCTCTGGTAGAACCTCCAGCACAATGTTGGACAGCCAGAGTGAGAACAGACATTCTTGTCTTATTCCTGATCTTAGGAGGAAAGCAGTCTTTTCATAATTAAGTATGATGTAATTAATGTAGGTTTTTCATAAATGTCCTTTCTAGGGTTGAGGAATTTCCCATTTATTCCTAGATTGCTGAGAGTTTTAAATGAGAATGGACGTTGGATGTTTTAGATACTTTTTCTGTATCTATGGAGATGAACATATGGTTTCTCTTATATAGCATGTTAGAGTAATCAAATGTTAAACTAACCTTGCATTCCTGGGATAAAAGTTACTTGGTTACAGTGTATTTTCCTTTTCATGGTTGGCTAGATTTGACTTGAGGTGCAGTGGAAGTGAGTACCCCTGCACTCACAGGCTGGATTGTGTCTCACTCTTTCTAGGTGCCTCATTGACCTCTGGCACTGGGCAGATCCTGCATGAAAGATAAGCTGCTGAGTGCCCGCTGCCTCCTCTTGACCCATGTCGGGGGCATGCAGGAAGCAGAGCCAGGAGCCTGACAATGCTGCTGTAGAGCATAGCCAACAGAGCACAGGCTTTGCACCCGCTGCGAGCTGTGTCACCCTGGAAAAGATACTTTTGTTTTATGTGCCTCAGTTTCCCATCAACAAAATGGGATAATAGCACTACTTGTTGCGAAGATTCGATTATATAGTGAATGTAAAGTACTTAGCATTGTTCTTTAAAGGCAGTAAAATGACTAGGAAGGTTTAGTAATTATTATTTAGCTTTTTTTGTATGAGGGCTTTGTGACCCACAATAGTTAATGATTGGCCATAACTATTACAACACTACCCCATTCACAGCCTCGTTTATTTCTTCCTTCCACTGCCTTTGCTGTGATTTTTGGTAGAAAGACACTTCTGCAGGAGCAGTGGAGTAGAGAAGATGGTGCAGTTCCTAAGAGCTCTTAGTGCCTCCACCCTTTCTCCAAAGCCCATCTCAGAAAATGCTAAGAATGGGCTCCAGCTTACAAACCCACTCCTCCTGGGGCACTACCAGGTGACAATGTACCTGCACTAGCCTTGTCTTGGTCTTTGGTGAGATATATCCCCTTTCCTTTCCTAATTTCAAAAAAGTGTTTCCTACCCCAGGCACAATATGAGTACACGTAAAGCCCCTAGCTTACCAGGGCTGCCACTAGTACATGCAAGTACCCTAGTGTAAATTAGAAAAAGGCATCTCTTCCTCAAGTCATGTTCCTTCCACTTTGTTAGAAGGTAGTTTACTGTCCTTGCACAGTGCAGAACCTCCACAGCCATATGTGGCAACCCTGTGGCTTATACTCAGAATATTCATCTCTGTTCCTCTTTAGGTCCTGAAGCACCTACGTCACCTAAACTTTACCAACAATATGGGTGAACAGGTGACTTTTGATGAATGTGGTGACTTGATGGGGAACTACTCCATCATCAACTGGCACCTCTCCCCAGAGGATGGCTCCATTGTGTTTAAGGAAGTCGGGTATTACAACGTTTATGCCAAGAAAGGAGAAAGGCTCTTCATCAATGAAAAGAAAATCCTGTGGAGTGGGTTCTCCAGAGAGGTATGTGCTTTCCATCAAAACACCAGATGCCTCCATCATGGCAGGAAACTGTGCTGGGTTTCAGAGGTCCTTGGACTTGTTACCACAGGACTTCTAGAATAATGAGGCCACTTCCCTCAACTCACTCACTCTGCATCGCCAGGGCTCCCTGTGAAATCCACGAGTGTTAAGAGGAGAATCCTTAGAACCTGCACTCCATGCTTATTATGTTGAAACAATTTTATTCTTTACAATTTGACTCCCTGGTTGGTCAGTTTCCTTGACTAATACTGTCCCCCACCAGAGCAAAATATTTAAGCAAATCATAAACATCAGTCAAGGCAGAGCTAGTGATCCAAACAGCTCAGGGTTACTGACCTGTCAACCAAAATGACATTTTGTTTTTCTCTTTGGGAGATCTGTAACAAATAGGAAATGTGTGTGCCCATGATCAGGATCCCCTCCCCTCAATACCCCTGCATCTAAACGCCTGATTAATAACCAGAACCCCATCACCCAGTGAACATGCACTCCAGGAGAAAACACATGATATGCTGTAATGATGACCATTCTATGGTGGTTGTGTCCCAAAATGTTGGGACAACCCAGGCTGCTGACAACCCAGGTCCTCTGTAGAAACAATGCTGGATGGGGCGTCCTCTTTAACTCTCCCAAGAGGCCTGGATAATACCCACTACGTTACTCTTTATATTTACCTTTCTAGTATCACCTTTGAGAGTCTTGAACTACTTTTCACAACATGACCAAAGATTCAACTTCATCTTTACCAAATGCTCTTTAGGTTGGTGGGTTTCTGATTGGATGCTACAATTTCATTATTTCCCATTATGTATGATAGTTACCCATGCAAAGGTCCCCTTATAGATAGTGAATCTTATCCACATTGTGTGAGCTGTTGCAAGCCTCTACCTCAGAGGGTGGGTTCTCAATAATGAATATGTTATGACCTTTTTCAGATAGAGATTTTGGGGCTCCAGAGGCTATATAACTGTCCACTAATTATACCCTTGTCTAAATTATCATAAGCTTCCACTGACTGGAATAAAAATTGATCAGCTATACTATCACTAATTCCCTACTGTTGAATCAACCAGGTTATCTGCTACCTCCATTAATGCACATAATTGTCTCTAATTGGTATATATCTCATCTCCCTTTCTGCATGGAAACTATTTCCTGTACAAGTTTCTATAACCCTAATGTCCTCTACCAGCCTGTGCACACCATGGGCTTGAGCACCGGTAAGTGAATAATAGGGAATCATCATGAATTTAGTCATTTATGTTTCTGGGATAGTTGACAGAGTTATAAATTAAATCTAATTTTTCCACAGAAACATACCTCAAACCTAACACACATAAGCACTCAACAAATATTAGAATCTAGTCCTCTTTTTATCCCATTTTTTGTAGAAATGACCATAAAAATGCCATATATATTTAATATGAATAATGTATTATTAACTTCTTTACATAGATCACAGTTGTTAATGAGATTAAGGAAGCAAAAACATACTATAAACTGAAGTATACTATATAAATGCAAACTGTTATTAATATTGCATTATAATATCTTAATTGGTGTCGATTTACTTTCTTTTCTTTTTTTTTTGCTTTTTTTTTGCAATTTCTTTTTTGATTTGCTTTCTAATGAAGCACTTTAGAGTTAGAGGGTCTTTAAATATCTTTGTATCCAACACCCCAATTTAAAGTTGATGACACCAAGTTTCAGGGAGGCAAATGTTCCTTGCAAGACCAGACAGATGGTCAGTGTAAGAGCTGCGACTAGGATCCAAGTGCCCTGACTCTGATCCCAGGGCTCCATCCCCTACACCAGTGATTTTCAAGTTTTTCATTTCATGGCATACATAAGCTAAATACTAAAATTCTGTGACACACCAAAAAATATATAAGAATTTTGGCCCATCTGACAAAACAAAAATAGGTATAATTTTGATTCATTCACACTGAGTGGTTTTTTATGTTGGCTGTTGTACACACACACACACACACACACACACACCCTGTAAGGGAAAAGAGATCAATGCCCCTGACTAAATAGTCAAGTATTGTGTGTTTTAAAAATTCTTGTGGCACACCAGTGTTCCCTAGCACACCGGCTGAAAATCTCTGCTCTACACTACACTCTCCATAATTATTTCATTTTTTTTATTGCAACAAATGAGAAGGAAAAGAGACTTCTTCACTGGGGACTTCGAATACAGATGGGTTTCCTTGGGCAAAATTGGATAGGCATCTTTGATGAAGCTCTTAGGGAGACTTAAAGATACTTGCTGGCTATTTGTGAAATGAATCCTTCTGGTCACTGCCTCAGCTCACTCCTTTGGTGGTGAGATTTCTCTTTAGCTGAGGGATGCAGAATGGTGCAGCAAGAGAGCTCAGAGGGTGGAAGTCTACTAATCACTGACTACTATAAAGCAGGATTTGGTACAGTGAAAAGTGCAGACTTTGGAAAACTAACCTGGGTGTGGATGCTAGCTCTCCAGTAAGTCACCATATGACCTTGAGCCTATTTTTTAACCATTATAAAGAGCAGAAAGAGATGTATGGCAGAGACTATTAGAGGATCCCAATATTTGTTCTCCCCCTTTTTCTTTAATAAGAGAAATCAATTTTGGCTGGGCACATGACCACCCAGAATAAAAATATTTCCCAGCCTCTCTTTCAGCTAAGTGGGGTCATATGACTAAATCCTTGAAGTGGAATGCAAGTGGCAGTGTTATGTGATGGAATTTGAGAACCTTCTTTTAAGAAAGTGTTTGCAAGGATCCTTTGCTCTCTTCACCATCCCTTCCTCAATCCTGCTTCCTGGAACCAGATACTACCATTAAGAACTATGATGCCAAGACCAAACATGGCAGACCAACAAGGTAGAAAGAGTGTAGGTCTCTCATACTGTGGAGTGCCATCTCAATTTGGACCACCACCCCAGACATGAATATCTGAGAAACTGATTTCAGTGTTATACAGACACTGTTATTTTGAGGTGTTTTACCACCCACAGACTAAATAGAAGCCAAAGGGAAAGCTACTAAAGTCATTTTATGAAGCTAATAAAATTTTGACAACAGTAGCAGACAAGGATAAAGCAAGAAAATACAATTGTAGATCAATCTTGTTTATAAACACAGATGCTCAAATCCTAAATAAAATATTAGCAAACCTAGACCAGCAGTGAAAAAAATATACAACACATCATGACCCAGTAGAGTTTGCAATGAATTTACAGGAATATAAGGATAGCCCAACATTACAGTTTATAAATGTGACCTACTGCATTAACAGAATAAAAGAGAAAAAAATATACTCTAAGGTCAATAGATGCAGAGAAAGCATTCGATAATATCCAAAACACCTTCAGATTAAAAACAATGCACTATAACTAGAAATAGAAGGAAACTGTATTTTACCTTAACTGGGTAGAGGATAGAGCAACCACCATTCCTCAATAGGAAAAATTTAAAAGTATCGATTTTTTTATTTGGATAATCAAGTGGGGTCATCACTTTCATTAGAAAATCCAGTAGGTTGGTTACTCCAGAAGGATTCAAAGAAAGTCTCTGAGGGTGGCTGGTTACCACAGTTGAACAGGCTAATGTGTACTGACTTTAACTGCATCTTTTCCTTTCCTTCTCAAGGTCCTGAGAGTCTTAGCAATCATCAGGCCCAACACTGCCATTTCTATTCCTCTTTTGTTGAAAAGATAATGCCAGTCATCTTCTATTCAAGTTTTTAAAAACTCTTTGTGTAACCAGTTATTTCTTTCCCATTAGAAGCAATTATAATGATTCCATTGCTTTCCATGTGTTTCACTTTGTGAGATGTCTCCAATGCAAGCAGGTTGGTGGGGGGAGGAAAAGAATCTTATTAAAGAAACAGTTTGGAAATAGTATGACCCTTCTATGTACCATGCATTATGCAAGACTTTTTACCTGGGTGGGCTACAAAGATGAGTAAGACCTGCTCCCTGCCTGCAAAGCACATGCTTTTGCAAGATAAACTGTATTTCATGGTATATTTATTATCTCTGATACATATAGACTGTTAAGATCTAAATATTAATAATCTCCTAGAGGGAGTTCTCAGTAGCTTGGCATGGTGAGAGAATGAGATAGAAGCAGAGTTCCTGAAATGGTGAAGCAATGTTAAATTGGACAAAGCTGTCAAAAATGACATTCTAAATCTTGGAAATCAATAGAGGCATAAAACAAAAGGTAAAATGGTTTTTTAAGAAAAACCAAAGAGGAAAGATCCAAGATGGCAGCAGAGTAGGTAGAAGCTACAATCACCTCCCCCACAGAACTAAACTGGAATTACAACTAAAATATAGAACAATCAACCTCAATAACCAACTGAAGACAAGCTGAACAGAAGTCTTATAACCAAACTTTACAGAAGCCACATCAAGACTGGTGGGAAGGGTGGAGAGAGAATAAGGGCTGGTCCCACTCCCACGGGAACTGGCTGAGATCCCGGAGGGATA